>OZ005744.1:124531667-124834266 GCA_963930735.1 Dioctria linearis | reverse complement strand
ACACGAAAAACTCAAAACAAATTCGCTGGAAATGACTTTAGTCACCTCAAGACGTAGCAGGCAAAAAATTCCCCTGTTATCTTTCTATCATGGAATAAAACCATGAAATCAGCGTCATGGTGCAGAGACGTAGGGTATCACAGGGGCTATAAAAAGGCAACGAGCCGCAGCAGAATGACCTCATTCCCATTTTAAGCCTAGTACGCTGAGAAATCAAAAATTTCGCTCGCATTCTGGGCATATAATTCTACACGGAAACGAGCGGTGGAGAAAATGTAAAATAGAAGTGGAGAGTGAATAATTGGGAAATTATTTGTCAAGGAAACTTACTGTCAAAAAATGTTAAACAATTTTGTTATGAAATAATAATTGAAGCATCTCTTGTTTTGCCTGATTTAGTGAAAATAATAATAAATTCACAAATTAAATAACACAAATTGGTGTGCCAAAGCACCAAACATCAAACGGGATCAATAATCAATTTGTAAACTTTTCGGTGCGAAATAAATGTCTGGATATATAAATTGCTGCAGAAAAATGTCTCCACTTCATATAACCGCCATCTGCTTTCCGTCGCCTAAACAATAATTTTTTCTTTCGAACAGCGTACTACTTTACGAAATCTCAAACCGAAATTTCCGTGGAACTTTTCGCCCACATTTTTTTTACATAGATTTTCTATAGGAAACGAAATTTTCGCTTGATCAGCATACTAGACTTTAAAATGTAATCTGAAAACATCAGAATTTACTCCCATAACTATCCCAAACCTAAATTTTGCTTCCATCTAAGTAGGAATTTACTCTTGCTGCAGAAATTTACTTCTGCTTCACGTTTATTCTACACCTAAGCAGGAATTTACTCCTGCTGCAGAAATTTCCTTCTGCTTCATCTACATCTGAGCTGAGCAGAAATCTAATTCTGCTATTGCTACCGCGTTCACACGGGCAGCACAGACAGACACCTCTATTTATTGCGCCTGCACGCCACAGCTCTGCTTCTACGAATACAGAAGTAATTCTGCTCTCATACTGCAGCCTTCCCCACTTCAGCACACGCATTACAGCTACAAGTTGCAGCGCTTCTATTTTTTTTCTACAAATCCTACACGTAGCAGTATCAGAGCTGGGCAATTCTTAAGTAATAAAAGACTTAAGTACTACATAAAGTACATTTTCGTTACTTAAGACTTACTACTCAATACTTTTGAAATGCCCTACTTAGTACTTGAAACATAAGTATTTGCTTCTATTTACTTGTACTTAAGACTTAGTTTTGTACTTAAGTACCAAGATTTTTACCTAAGTATTTCTGAGTCTATTAAGTACCTACAAATATCTAACTCTTCGTAGAAAAGCAAACACAATCTCTAGCGCAGCTCCTTTTTTGCTGTATTTTAAAGTATGCAAAGAACTGTCAAAGCATATGACGCACTCGTGCGTCAAGGAAGAACCGTAGATAAACTAATAACATACAAACAAGAATGGGCAAGTAGAACAAAAATCAGAAACGTCTCGCTCGAAAATAAAGTCGACGATGCCTCGACTTGATGACATAACCAAGTGTAAGCAAACAATGCCTCGCTCCAATATAAGATCAACTCTGCCTAGACCTGATGTAGAGAAAGCCTCAATTTTTTCTTAGAAATTTACTGGAAATTTTATGAATTATTGGAGGCGACTATTGGTGCTTGAGCGGACCTCAAATAGTTTTTATGAGTGCAGCGTCGAAAACTATAAAAATCTATAAATAGTAGCCACTGATTGCTATACATATTTAGTTTTCCAAAGGTATTTATTTATTAATATCTATTAACTGAACTCTATAAACTTCATTATATTACTGCCAACGTACAAAAAAAAAGTACTTTAAAAATTACTTCAAAAATTACTCAGTACTTTTTATAGACTTAGTACTTAGTTACAAGTACCTTTCATATATGCGGTACTTATAATTACGCTGAAGTAATCAGGCCTTCGGTACTTGTACTTGTACTTAAGTACTTTTTCATTGTTACTTGCCCAGCTCTGAGCAGTATACTTCGAAAAATTCTATTCTGTTTGAATTATAGAATTCATGAATCTAATAGTGAATTCTCTTCTTTTTTACAGAAATAAAGGGAGTAGTGGCGGCACTGATATTTTTATTATTGAACTCACTTTTAATTGAATTTATTATATTGGATTTGTTTTGCTATATTAGGTTAGGGTATTTATAAGATGGAGAATAGAAGAACTTTAAGAACTTTTTTTTTAACGATTCTAAATCAAATCATGAAAACAAGAGGACAAAACAACCGCCTCATCCGGGGTTTGAAACAGGGATCTTGACGGGCGACTGCTCTTACCACTGAGCTAACGAGGCAGATGATTTTCCCTCTTATTTTTCCTAATTTGTAACTAGCCTATAAGAATTGAATTATTACATTATTAGGATATTTTACGAACTGAATTTACTTGTGATACTAGTTTGAAAGCCATATATATATTGAATAAAAATCTTATATTTGAATTTTAAAAGTTGAGTTATCCTTTACCACCGGCAACCCCTTTCGCTTGAGCTCAGATCTTACATAAAGGGTGATAAATGGAAAATGTACCTGTAGACGAAATCTCTTTCCTCCACCTTCCCACAAAATATATAAAAAATTTATAGCTACATAAAAAAACTGTTTCTCTTCTTTGTGTATGTTTTCAAGGACTCCCTGTAGACTATTTACATCTTTTTTTTCTTTTTTTTTGCGCCTTGCATTTTGCGTGTGAATTTTGCGACATATTTTGTTAAGACCAATTTTTCTCGTTGTCTCTAATTTTTATACCTTGATGGTAAAGTCATAGGTAGTTTCTCATTCCATTTGTAACGCATAGTAATAATGATGGTAAAGAAAAAACAATTGGACCCATAATATTATAAACTATTTTGGTTTTGGAATGTTCGTCTGTTAAAACGTCTGACCGTCCGCAGAAATAACTAGAGAGCACGTTCACTTAGAGTGCTGAAATTTTGCACACATTTAAAAAAAGTAAACCTAAGTTCGAAAATGCGACAAATCGGGCAACTCTATGGTAGAGTTTTTTATTTGATATTTTATAGGTTAATACGATAGCAAATAGCTACTCACTGCCGTTAGGCTAATGCAAATTAAGGTCAAGGAAGAAAGAGATAAAGCAATTATTAAATATACATAAACTACAATTAGATGTAAAGAATAATAAACAATAATTTTAGTGGAAAAGAATAATATAAATGAAATAATAATAATAAGAATAAAAACTACAGACTACTACAGAAAGTCGAAAAATTCAATTAAGCAAATCAATATTACTAAAAAGCAAAAACAAAACAAAACAAAGCTTAAGCAAAATAAAGATAATAGACATAAAGAATAAAAAGTAAGGTAACACGTATAGGAGTAAGAATAGCAATAAGAATAACTTTAAAAAAGTGAGGGGTCATTGAATGCAAAGCGATAATGATATACAGAATAATGGCAGGGAAGGAAAGAAGCAGATAAAAGTAAAGATTAGGCAGATCAGTTTGAAATGGAGAAATTATCTGGAACACTAACTTCAGCCAAGAGGTTACGTTCAGAAGATCCAAATCAGTCACTCAATATATAAGGCATTGTGGGCCCTTTGTATCCTAACCAGAGGTGACTTGAATCGCAAGTTGGTGCGGAGAGGATCTACGTGAAACATAAGTAGCTGTCAAGTTAAACGGCTAGGAAAGTTGATTTTTAATTTGGAAAATAACTTAGAAGAATCAATAGGACAATAGTTTAAATAAGAACGATACGTCAAGATAGGAACAACGTGCTTCTTAGGATATCATGGTTGCCATGAAATACCTTGACTTTTCACTTTGGACACTGCTTGAGAACGCGTCGATGAAGAGGGCAGCGTTTTTCATAAAAATAGCCAAAGATGTTTCAAAAATGAACTAAATCGAGCAACCGATTCTTGGTGTGGCCATACATAATTTCGTGCTTTCACTTTATTTAAGTTTTATGCTTATCTATGGTACAATATTATTAGTCTTAGACGAATTATAACTTTTTCTCTTTTTGGTAATTACAATTGGTCCTTAGACTTGGACTGTAATACATGCACGATTTCTCCCTACATTTCTGAGTAAAGCAGGTATTAGGAAGGTATCAACAAAGCTGAACATTTGATAATCAAATTAGAGGACATAAAATCCCCAATTTAATGGCTTTTATGATTTTGTTTCAGTTTGCCTTAAATGGGTCCGACACACAACACGTTACTAAATACGGCTCCATTCAATCCTAGTTCCGTTTCTATTTATACAATTCGAATATTTACAACTTATTGTTTTCTGTAAAATAAAATCAAAAATTTTCTGTGTATATAATATAGTCAAAAGGACGAGATTTTTGGATATGTGTGTGTATTCAAAATTGCTTACAGATATTTTATAAAACAGAGGAGGTAAAATTGTGATAAAAATGTTAAAAAAACAAAATACAAATAACACGAAATAAGAAAATTCTATTATAAAAAAAAGTTCCTTCATAAACGAACCCCAAATATCTGCGTAATTACTCGCAAGGGGTGTTTTTATATCAATATTATATATTATTAAAATTTAACGAAAACGCCGGCGGTTAAAGAAATCAGTCGCTAGGGTTTAAGTATTTTAGAAAATAAATATTGAACTCAAAAGTATCACAGCCAGTACCTACACACTTTTTAATTTAAAATTTTTTGTTTCAGCGTATTGTTCCCAATGACCGAAGTAATATAGTAAAAAAATAGATTTTCAATATTATATCGGTGAAAGTAAATTTTCGTCCCGATTTCACGCCATCTGTGAATGATAAAAAACATTTAATTATATGTAGTTATCTGTATATCTGTGTATTCCATCTTAAAGCTCAATCGAGCATCATTCACAAAATGGAACACCCTATTTCAGTCAAAAGACTCTCCTCTCCTCCCGTACGCCAGCATAAATCATACATTTAACTTATGAATTTATGTCGATCAACTTTTTCATAAATTCCCTTCATTTCCTATAACTGGATATGAATTAAATCAAATGGGGTGAGGTGAGATGGGGTGGCGGTGAAAAAACATTATTTATGCTTTTGTATTTACTGAAAACGAAAGTCAAATGGAATTAAATTGACATGACACGCAACAGCCGAGTCGGATAAAATTAAAACAATGCCAACGTTGATTTCGTTTAATGATTTCGCAAACATAAGCTACCGTGCCTTCTCTACCTCTCCCATAACAGCAATTGTCGAAATTTAGCGTCTGTTCGAATCGAATCGAATTCGAATCAATAAATTACGCGAGTTTTGTACATTCACAATTACACTCCAATTCATTTCCATCGTCGTCAATTGCCTCGCAACTGTTAAATTTTAGTAGCACACAACTCTTCTTTTGTAAAAAAATGCATGATGTTCATAAAAATCCGTTTTTAATTTGTTAACGGCCAGGTGAAAACATTTACCGTTTGCCTCTTCTTTGTCCTTGTACGGTAATTTCTTCCTATTTCCGGGCCAATTTACTTAATCTGGACACTTTATGTGATGGCTACAAAGACTTCTGCCATGTTTCAAAGCTTATAATATCTTGGGAAATCCTCTTTAAACAGGTCGTCCTTATACATACACATTCATACATATTTTTACAAATAACTGTATCTATACATATAAATATATATATATATATATATGTATATATAGTTAACTTGTGCCAACTCCGTTCGGCAAGTATTGTGCGGGCGTAAAAGGCACGTTTTAGGATAATGTCCTCAAAAAAGGTGGCAGGCATCAGTGGAGGCGAGTACCCATTTCTATATATAGTGGGCAGAAAAACAAATGAATGGACGTGACATGAATCTCCAAAACAAGATGAGACCAAAATCTTCTTCTCATTTATCGGCTTTCATAGACACACTGCGACTCTCTGGGCTTTAAGCTTCTTGCGATGGGGCAACAATTTAATGGTTCCTTTGGTCCGGCACTAAAGGTAATTCTCCGAAAAGAACTTGAAAATTTCACAGAAGCTCTCCTGCAATAAATTTTTATTTTATTGCCAGCAGCAAGGTATCTTCCGCCATTTTTCGGTCTGGTTCATTTTTTTTTTTTTACCTTTAAGGTATTAACCCCTTTTAGAAAATTAAGTGACCTCTAGAATTATAGTAGTAGTGGAAGAGTCTTCCTAAATGGGATTTTTATAGAGATAATACCAGGCAGGAAAAAGGAGTGCTTTTGCTATGGTGAAGTTTTCAGCACGAAAAACTGATTTCAACGTGAAACACAAATATATTCCATGGGAAAATTACTTCTGTAAAAATCACCGAGGTGTTGATAGACTGAGAGTAACATGAAAATCTCTAAAAGAATTCCTAATTTAGTTACGGACTTGTTTGCAAACAGAAAATATAAAATTCAAAACTAGCAATGAAAACAGAATGTGCCAGTAGCGCCATGAAAATGGTTTTTGTAACTTTTTTTCTTTATGTAAATTTTTTTTAATGTATTCTGTTGTTCGTTAACTACTTTTTTTTTTAATTCATAGTAGTTGCTTTACTGTACTGAATAAGGTCGGTGATTGGCTGGTGAAGGAAGTTGATGAATATAAGAACCGGACGGGCAGAACTTCTTTCAGAGTGTAGAACTTGCCCGTTACTCAGCAAGGCTACGAAAGATGTATCAAATAAGGACAAAATTAGGCAAATTGGAGGCGTTCAAAAAACTATGTCGATGGTATAAGTTCGTTAACAAAAACTAAGGAATAGTTTTTGGACGCTGAACTTAAACGTGATTCCCCATTGTGTTCAGTAATTGGGAAGGCAAGCGACAGCGGCGTGGTTAGCTAGATAGATTACACTACTTGCTATAGGTTATGGAGGAAATTTTGAATCAATCCATAAGTCAGTGAGCCTGAGTTATCTTGACTAGCTCTTGTGGAGGACAAGCTTGTACACGAATGTGTATAGATGTGAGACAGCAATCTATCTACGTAGGTCTGAAGAGAGATTTAAAAAAAAAAAAATTTTCCGATTGTCAAGTTACAATTATGGCTATGACTTCTCTTACAATGGAGTCAAAGCGTAAATACCTACCGAGCTTTTCCTGGCGAACTTAGCACAAACAATTAGGTCAACTCTATTTCGCTATCAAGATATCACGGCTTTTTTGGTAACGCATGAGTTTTCTAAGCAATACAATCAATTAATTTACCCAGACCGTAATATTGAAATGGCCCATGATTTTTTTGTATCTTGACATAGAGCATACTTACATAAAATACAAAATAATTTTTGTCGAAAATATTTGGAGGTGGCCCAATGAGAAACAACATTTTTTTTATTGTGGCGCTTATTTGAAACTTTAAACGTAATTATATCGAAAGAAGGGTTTCAAAATCGGTGACAATGATATAGTGGCGGATCCAGCTAAAAGGCGCGGGGGCGCACGCCCCCTGAAGAAAAAAAATTGTAGTAGATTAAGCAGAGCTTATTCGGATAAAAGCGATGGGAGATTTGTTTTAATTGAAAACAGCTGCCAAAGTTTCGTTGATGAGTCTTCAATGTAAAGACGGCCCTTTAGAATATTATCGGCGGTTCAAAGCAAATATTTAAAGAAACAATTACAACTTGTAACTGGAGAAATTCAACGAAACTACACAACGGCAAGCAAATCATTTTATATTATTCTTGTATTGAGTTATTACATTTAAGCAAGACATTTATTTTGGAAAAATAAGTGTTATTATTTCGTAAAATGCAATCGTAGAATAATTAGCTAAAACGTTAAATAAAAATGAAATCTAGATGTTGATTGAGAAATTCTTAATCAGTATCTTATAGAAATAGATTGTTCGGTCTGTTTTTCTTCGAGGGATTCTGATGAATGCGCATTACAACTTAGTGACATACTTAGTGTTGGCATGCATGAATACATTCCTTATTCGTACAGCAGTTCTCAACAACAGTAAAATCGCTTTAACGATAAGTTCAACCAAGTAATAAAAGCGAAGAAGTCTGCTTTTTGCGCCTATCAACTGCATCCATGTCCAGAACTGAAACAAGTCTACAGGACCGTACGGAACACCTGTAAGTGCATTATCAAGAGAGATAATTTTCTTTTTGACCAGAGTGTGAGACAAAGAATCTTGGCAAGCCAAAAAGGCAGCAAAGTTTTCTAGTCTCTGGTCAAAACCATCAGAAACCACTTCAACAGTTCCTCTATTACTTATTAATGGTGAAGTGGTTGTTGATCCTTGGATCAAGCTAATATTTGGATTGGTAGATTCGCTTCAAATTCTCTATATAAGAGCCGATACACATTCGTAAGAGAGATGTGTTCAAGGCCCTTAAGTGGATCAACGTCTCCAAAGCCGTAGCTCCTGATGGTTTCTCACCCCTGTTAATTAAAAGCTGTGCCTCATCCTTGATCAGTGATCGTCACTATGGCTTCCAAACTGAACGCTCATCGAAAGACTTACTGACTGTTCTTACGGAACATTCGAACCGCAGTCGTCACAATTTTGGTGATTACAAAATCGTTGCTCTATATATTTAAAAGGTCTTTGATAGAGTCTGACTTCCAGTCCTTTTAGTTAAACTTAAAGCACTTGGTCTCTCCCCTCCTCTTCTATTATAGATTGAAAGGTTTTTACCTGATCGCATAATACCGGTTGTACTAGATGGGGTTTCACCAGAACCCCACCCTATAAATGCCGATATGTCCCAGGGCTCTGTTATCTTTCCATCTATTTTCTTAATTTTCATTAATAATCTACTTTCCCTTACTTTTAATCCCATACATAGTTTTGCCCATAACAGTAGCCTTGATTTCGAATAGTCAGGCAGCCTTATGATGGCTCTGAGTCGGCCCTCTAAGTTAATGGGTGATTGCAAGTCGCCAGTGGATAAGTTGTGTATTCACAACAAAGTGTCCTTCCTGTGGGTTCCTGGTCACATGGGGAGAACGGGGAATGAAAGGGCTGACCTTTTAGTTAGGGCTGGCTCTAATTTTCCATTCCTCGGACCAGAGCCCGCCCTAGGCGTTGCCACCTCTAGTATCGGGTATCTCATCAAAGCGAATGTTCATAGGAAGCATCAGCAGTGATGGGCGAACCTGAGTACTTGCAGGTGCAAAAAACTGTTTCTTGATGGGCCCAATGGGAATATCTCAGATTTGCTCATGGGGCTTGGAAGGAAACAATGCCCGGAGCAGACTGGATACTCTAGGGTCTGCCCTTCTATCTGTGTGATGAGCTGAAAACCTCCCTCACCAAGACCTGATGCGGTATGGCCTCCGTGCTTGGGATGGGTTTCTCCTGTTTCCGTGCCTCTTTAAAAAAAAAAATGCTCGCTCTTCAAATCGGCACATCCTTATACCCAAAAAATTACCTTCGGCTATACAGTGAAATTCCATAATGCTTTTTTATAACGCACTGTGCGAATGTGGAACAGTCCACCATCCTCTGTCTTTACTTCGACATACAATATGCGACAGCTTAAGGGTGACATACATCAGCACCTCTGCCACTCTCCTCACGTTCTCTAATTCCTTTCCCTATCACCTTCCTGTCATGCAGTGCTTTGCATCATAAAGTATCCCCTGAACTTGCCTTAATAATATAAAAAACTCAAAGTATCTTGAATTTGGTAGATGTAAAGTTCGTAGCGCTAGTATTTTGCAAAGTTACAATTTATTATGAATTGGTCATTTTGAACAAAATGTGTTTCCCTATTTTGACTAACTAAAATGGATGATTTGGAAGTTTTACACTTCCATTATTTACAACCCGAAACAAAATAAGTAATGTAACGCCTCGATTGACTTTCGCGAGTGGAAAAAATTGAACGTTGAGCAACTTTCTTCGTTCCGAGTGGTAGCCACTCACTTATCTGTTCGACAGGTATCTTTTAAATGATAAATTTTGTGCATTTGACATTTGCGAGTGGTAGCAAGCTTCTTCGAACGTTTGATCTGTTTCCAGCTTATACCGGTTTTAAACCAAAGTTGCGCCCCCTCACAAGAATCCTGGATCCACCCCTGAAATAATAACTCGAGAACGAAATGTCCGACTATTTTCTTCAGTTCTTCATGGTGGCTTTTTCATTTCTGATGTAAATTCGTTTTTTGAGGTGAAAATAAGCACTTGAAGTTTACAAAGGCGACATTTTATTCATAATTGGTTATTACCCAAAAGTAACCTTTAGGGACTGCTTTTGGATGTTATTAATGGAATCTCGTAGGACTTTTTGATATCAGATGATTTTTTCATCGACTGGAGTTGTCACCGCAAATCGCTTTCCTACAACATTGTACTTAACAGCTGGTACCATTTGTATAAAATCGATATATAGGAGTGTCGTCAAGGTTGGACACCCTTTTGACTTTTGCCCATAACGTTAGATTAAGAAAAAAATTGATCAATCCAAACATGGAAAGGTCTGGGAAAGGAACACTTTTGCTGAACATTACAAATTGATTGGGTGAGAAATGAAAAAAATATAGGCATTTAAAAAAAATGAAATGCTGCCAGTCGATGAAAAATGTGCTGAAATGATTGAAAATGACCTGGAAAAATTAATTGAATGAAAAAAAAAGCTGGAATTTGTTGTATTTTTGTTTTTTAGCAAAATTTTAATGGCACATTATTCGAACTCGCATTTCTTCAAAATATCGTAATATTGTCACACTTCAAATACTTCTCTCTTGAATTGTCCTAAGCGTACTTTTTCTGGACTTTTTTGACGGGCATCTTCCTTTACCTGGTGTTTTATTTACGGACTTCGTTGGGTTTGGTGCTAAAGGTTTTTTTTGCATCATCCAAGGACACAAACAAAGCGGGCCAGCCCGGACTACACAAATTGGCCAATCTTGACGACAAGCGCTACGGCCGCATCACGGACACCACAACCAAACATATTACAGGATTGAATTTTCCTCTTGGCTTATTTTCAAGCATGAGTCACAGAATACATTCACAATGCTTACCTTGTTGATTACATATTTTCTCCTTACTTTCTGGCTGTATTCGCTGCTGCTAAAAAAAGCTTTTTTTGGAATTTCCAATCACTGAGTGCACAGCACATATTTTGCGTTCACGATCCAAATCTGCAATGTAACGAAAAGTTCGTTATCACTGATAGAAGTTTTTCCGTGCTCGAACATTAGTGGCGCTAGTGGTCAAAACTAAGAAAATCGCAGACAACCCTGTATATACAGGGTGTCCCGTAAGTCGACGTCAAGCCGGAATCGGGTGATAGACCAAATAAATCATAACAGTTACCAGAAAAATATAAAAAATCTAAGTCATGTATTTTTCAAATTATAGACATTTCTTTTGTTTTCGAGAAAATGTACACCCTGTGATGGTTTTTTAGCTCCTGTTGCTACAAATCTTTACTCTTTTTCAATTTTATTTTTCTTATGTAATCCCGAATAGAGCTTATGTAACCGGTTGCTTTAAATTCTAAGCCAACTGTTCCAGCTTGGAAGAAAATATCATATTTTGCCGAACCAAGAATAGAAAATTAATATTTCACACAACTTTAACTGACTGTAATGAAAAAAAAAAGTACTACGCCAGTTTGGCAAGTAACTTTAAAAGTTGACGCATTTAATAAGGATTCTAAAATGGTATAACACTTGCTACAATATTTCTTACATTACGGAAAAAAAATTCTTTTCTTCAAGAAACCCAGTTTCGAAAAATTTCTTTTCACCTACTAAAAATGATTCTAGTTTACCCAAAGCTTGCCGTAAGACCGTAACTTTAAGATTCTAGTTTGAGTGAGACGGAGAGTCATTGGATAAAGTGTGAGGGTATTATTCAATTAATGAAAAAAGAAATTCATGAAAATGCACATCTTTTTAGCTTTGCAGGTAAGCCTATCCCATTAACTTAATCCGATCTTTTTTTCAGCTGAAGCTTACAGAGTTGATATAAAATTTACAAATAATTCAGTTACATAGATAACATAATTATCGAATCATATAAACACATAAAAAGCCGCCTGAAATCCTTTATAAATATATGTTTGCGCTAAATTAAAAATTAATCCGTCAGTGAAATAGTCGATTGTTAAAAATTAATACTTCAGACAGTTATACTAAGCCTGAATTGTGTAATTTAGTTGTCTGCATGATGCAGACCATAGACAAAAACCCGTCATATTACAGAAACACGCAAAACATCTGAACGAAAATAATTTTGACACAGTGTCATTCAACAACTGAAGTATCATGGAGTGAAAAAAAACCTCTTCAAAACAAACAAACAAAACAAAAATGATCTAGCAGTAATATCCGCCATAATTTCCACAGAATATGTAAATCTAAATTAAGAGCAAAAATTTACAAAAAAAATATTTCTCGCCACAAAAAGCCAAACAAAACAATCTGCGTCTATACAGGAATTTCTGTGCCCTTTAACCTTTCTATAAAGCGCAAAGAGAAAAAAAAACTGAAAAACTTATTTAAAGTCATGAAAGCGACATTTTGATATCTTAATGGGAGCAGTACGTAGGTACCTACTTTTTGTGTGTAGAGCATAGCTTTTGAGATATTTTCAAAAAGCCCTTTTTTACCTTGAAATCCTTTTCTCACTTAAGTACCAGCTCCTCAAGTACCTACAAACCCATTGCCAGCATTGTTTTGTCGTAAATTCTCCCAAGAAAACGTTCATTCGAAATTATGAAGATGACCCTTTAGGGGATCAACAAAACAGAAGGATCCTCGTAATTTCTTAACATTGGACTGAAGATGAAAAACACGCTTATAATTTCGTCATTCAAATGTGCATTTAACCTAGTTTGCTGAGACTTACCAGTCTTAGGGTACCATCTCTGAAGAGCGACAAGTATTAATGGTTGTGTGAATATGCTACAAAGTTATATGAGAGTGCATTTTCATAAGTATCTACCTCCACCACACTATCTATCGTTTAATTGCTTGCGGATGGTTGCTTTATGAAGTAATCTTTCTATAATTGATATAATGTATTTCTTCAGATTCGCAAAATATGACATTTGCTCAGATCCCATATATTGCAAGCTGTAGATGAAATAAAAAAAAACATCTAATGACGAAATTTATATAATAATTTAGCTTAACAGGAAAATAGTACCTAAAGAGTTGCTTGTATTGTTCCGTGAGAGAGGTTCAAACTCCTGCTTTCCTTCTATAGAACACCTAGGCGATATAAATTTAGCTCCCTCTCATACACACAATTTAGTTCCAACTATTAATACAAAATATACCTTAATATTTCTTCAAAAAATAAGGTACAAAAAAGATGAATGAAATAGGTGTAGTGGTAGTGGTAATTTTAAAATATTCCACATAACATGATTAAAATTAAGATCCCTCCGCTCATTTCCAGGCACAGCATGACTGCTGCCAGTGCCTTCATGCAACAAGGCCTCAATATTGTTGACGATCAGCAAAACCAACAAAGACCAGCTCAGTCCTCTTCTCCAGAAGACGTAAGCTTGGGTACTTTGTTTTTCCAAAGCTTTTTGAACACACTCTGCAACTCTCTCCTGATGTCAATCAAGCACTTTGGAGTCTGCCTCGACTCGGAGCTGACATGGGGATCGCACATAGAGGAAAAACTTAATGCGGCTACGAGGATCTTCACTCAATGCAGGAGAACCTTTGGCTGCACATGGGGCATGAGACCGAGGGCTGTGTACTATCTCCTGTGTATGGTGGCCGAACACGCTTGTGGGGACTGCGATCCGGAAACTGGCGGGTCTGCACAGGCTTGCCTGCTTGGGAATAACGGGCTCCATGCGATCTACGACTGCTGCTGCTCTTGACGCCCTATTTAATCTGCCACCCCTGGGTCTTGTCATTCAGTCAGATGTCGGGAGCACGTGATGCGATGGTACCTGAGCTTGTATAGCTTGTAGAACTGTGGTTGGTATCATCACCGGCCATAGCTCACTTCACACTCATCTAACAAGGATGGGTGTTGTTGACAGCCCTGAGTGTCTGTCCGGCCTGGAGGGAGAGCCCAAGACAACCGAACACTTTTTGTGTGAGTATCCGGCCTTCACCCGGAGTAGACTGGATATTCTAGGGTCTGCCTTCCTCACCAAGACCTGATGCGCTTCATTAAGAGGATAGGAAGGTTTTGGTGAATGGGCTTCTAGCAGAACAGCACAATGGGCCGCTATGGCCTGCATGCTTGGGATGGGGTCTCCTGCCCCTTGCCTAAAAAAAAAAGATATTCTCATCGGCGGCCTTTCCAACATAAGATTCAAAAATATAAAAAATTGCTTATGTTAAATTCTGATACAAATACTAAAAAAAAAATTATCGAAAATTCGAAATTATCTTAAAAAAATATTCGAAATTCGAACTTGTTACCCTATATTATATATACCGATATATTCATTTTGCTGAGGATATATGTATCAGTCTCAGTGAAAAAAACAAAACCAATTTCACCTTCCACTTATTATTTATTAAACATAAATTAGTTTTTTTCGTTTAAAAAATGTATTTCATCCAGAACCAGATTCGAAAATTGTTGGAGGAACCTTTTTTTATATCATCTTTTATCGCTGCATGCTGGAAAATTATTGCCTGGTTACCTTGGGTCGAATTGACCCATCTTTTTTTTTTAATTATAACGTGCTTTATTGGATGTTACTTTACTTTGGACGGTATACAGATTAGCAGCCTTGTAGGAAAAATTAGGAGTGCTCCTTCTATAAGCAATAAAGCTACACAGAACTTAGGTTAGATTTCAGTATTGCTGTAAGAGATCTCCAAAAGGAGCCATTCTGGGGCAGAGATAGAATTGAATTACGTGCAATTCATTAGTCACATCTTTCTTATGAGTCAGCGTCTCATTTTGTTCTATGTATGTGTGATAGTTGTCCTGAGTTGTTGTTAAAAACAATCGTTGTTAACATGATTTATTTAAATTATAATTTAATTCACAAAATGTTTTAAACAATGAATTTTCTCTAAAATGATTTCATATCCGTAGAATAATTACAAGAAAAAGTTCAAGTTATGATAATTTTGAGCTTGAGAACCAGAATGCATCCCTTTATGATCATTCTGAGCTAAAGACGAGGGTTCCAGTTTTGATAACTTAGGAGTTCAAAAAAGGTGATCGTCTCAAATAACATGCACATGTTGAAAGGAGGTCAAATGTAGCTAATAATGAACACTTCTGTTATCCTAAAAGAGCGCTCCCCGATTAGGATGATCGCTTTTCTTACTGTAAAGGAATGACCAGGATCGTAAATGCAATATTGTGTATTGTTTTTGAAATATAGATAATTTAAGCCAGACGCTAGTTTAAATACGGATATGCTTGGTATTCAAGGATATTTGGAGAGGCTCACGTCTTAATTGGTGATTTAGGCTGGAATGCAGCAAGCTCATATTTTCGAGGTGACATAGATATTTTCTTAACTCAAAATTTGGTTTTAGGTTTAAAAGACGAATAGCTAGGACGGTCTTAGTTCAGAAATGCAAATTGGTTTGGATACCTAATTGTGATTTATGATGCAACAATTTCGTTGCGATTAGGATTACCAGAACCTTGTGGTTGTAACTTCTTTTAACAATAGTTGCTACCATCTTATCCGTGTATATGCGAGGATATCCTGTGAGGGAATTTTTCCATGTTGCATGTCGTCAGTGCTATCTCTAATAGCCGATAAGCTCAACATCTTCTGCTCTAAATGGTCGGGCATGAGCTCTTTTCTGATGAACTGAGTTCTCTGAACAGTAAGTCGAACCGAGTTATTGACCTTATGGATACGCTGAGCCAGAATTCGTCTACGTTGCTTGACAAATCTCATGAATTTGTCCAACTCTATGGAGAATCTTTAGTCTCTCTTTGTGTACAATGGCTCACTCATTGCATTAAATTCCAATAACGCCTCCACTCATGTCAGTCATTGATGATGTTCGACGCAGCATAAAGGGTGTGGAGAGCGATATGGGATCTTGGTCTTCAGCTGTCACTGAGAATTCTGGGTTTATTAGCTCCATAGTAGTTGACGTAAGAAATTTAACTCCTCTATCTAACTAACTGACCTCAGGTGACGGATAAACAAACACAGGAGCGACACCAAAAATTGCAGCAACAACAACAGCAAAAACTACAACAGCACAAACAACAACCACATCAACAGCAGCAGCAGTACCAACATTCAACAACAGCAACTACAACAACAACAGCAACTACAACAACAACAACAACAACAACAGCAACTACAACAACAACAGCAACTACAACAACAACAGCACCAGCAACATCAACAGCAAATACAACAACAATAATAAAAGCAGCAGCAGCAACAACAATAACAGCATCAACAACAGGAACATCAACAGGAACAACAACAGCGACATCTAAATCAGCATCGGCAGCAACCACTACAGCAGCAAAATATGCCGCAATAACAACAACAGCAGCTGCAACAACAGCAATGGCATCAGATGCAACAAAATCAACTTCACGCCCAGAAATTGCTTGAGCAGCGGAATGAGCAATGACTCGAAGAACAATACAATTCAGAGCAATCGGATGCCTTAGATGTTATCCTTGAGGCTGTTGCTTCTCCAAAGGCTCTTTTTCTCTCTCGTCTAAAATATGGGACCTCTTCGCAATTTATCGTCAACTAAGTGAACTAAAAAATGAGTTTTACGGATCCACGCATTAGATGCTTCAGTTTAACTCAAAAGGGCCTTCCAAATTGGTAGTTCCCGATGACCTCGAGAAGTCGCTGTTGGATTCATAATTCTGGCCTCATGGCTTACTGGTAAAACGTTTCGTACCTCGTCCGATGCGGGATGCATCAAAATCCTAATGGATTAGACGGGACTGACACAAGCGTTGATTAAAGACTTCGTAGTTTATTACAAAAATGTTCGTGATCTACGGTCTAAAACACGACGGTTCTACTTGAACTCATTTAATATTCCTTACTATGTTATTATTAGCGGAAACAGAATACCTCCTGATCCTGATAAAGATTTCTTACAGTTGTTCCAGGATTGATTTTCCCAATCCATCCCTGTCTGAATTCCCATGCATCAGTTTAACAGTTGGGACTATAATACTGTACATTCTAACAGTTTATATTCCTCCTGGTAGTCTTTCTGCTTCATAGCATGCCGTTGCTGCTGCTGTAGGATATGTACTCGAGCTGGCGCGGGACTCGGATAAAATTGTATTACTTGGTGATTTTAATATTCGTGCTGTTCAATGGCAAATTTCTGATGATGATGTTTTCCTGGTGTCCTGGTAATAAAGGCTTGGACCTGATCTTTAACTCGAATGCTTCAGAATGTAAGGTTCGTCCGTGTGATATATTCTATTGTTCCTATTGATGCATATTGAAGGGGCTGGATGTTGCCAATTTGAACTGGTTGTTGTTAGTATCTATAATATGATAGATGATGATCGAGACAACAAATGTAGATGCAGCAGTTCAACAGTTCTTAATTAATATAAATATATAAATGTATATATATCTATATATATTTATCTTAAATTTATAGTAGGCTAACATTGAAATTAAATTATTTTTATTTTATGATAATATTTTTTTTATTTTGAATTATAAGTTTTTCTTTTAAAACTTTTAAAATCTTTTAATATTTTATTAAAAATCTAGCATTAAACTTTAAAATATTCTTTAACAGATTTTGCCCTCTGGCGTCTGAATTAAGAAAATTATAAATATGCCTTTTGGCAATAAAATTATTATTTTAAAAGTTTGCCCTGTGGCGTTTTAAATGAAACTATTTATTTTTTAAATTTGCCCTCTGCCGTTTTAAATTACAATAAAGAAGTTTGCCCTCTGGCGATTCACTTAAAACTCAAATATCTTTGACAAAATTCTATATTTTTAAAAACAAATACATTCCAAAAAGTCTTGATGTGTATTTTCTAAAATTGTGTACAGTAGTGTGTATCTGTGTTTAAAGTTTTTTTTCTTCAAAGTGTTTTCCTTTAAACGTCAAATTTGAGTTTTTTTATTTTACTTACAGTCAGTGCAAATATTACTCTGACAATATTTTATTTATAGTCAGCGCAAATATTATTCTGACAATCACAAATTATATTTTATTCTATTTTTATTTACTAACAAAAAAATAAAATTTATTATGTAGCTTCCGCTACACTTCCGCTACATCAACACCCCCTCAGTGAAAGCGTCATAAAGAAAAATTATAACTTGAACGAAACTTTCTTTTCTTGAAATGGTGGTTTGTCATTTTATCTTGGTCATTAATATTCATGTCCACAAAAGCCGGTTTTAGACGATCTATCTATAGAAATCGTGGTCTCCCTTCCGTTGTAGTCGGCCAGAAACGTTTTGTCATTTCTGTTAACAACCTTAAAAGGTCCTTCGTATGGGTTATTTAATGATGGTTTTGAACGATCTATCCTCACGAAAACGAATTGACAATCTTTTAGATCTTTAGATCTAGTACTAGTTGGTACAAAATTTTGAATGTGGTTCCTCAGTTTATTAACAAAATTTGATGGATCCAACGTTGGTTTTGGAGTATTCTATAAAGAATTCTCCTGGGATGCGCAGTGGCTGCCCATAAACTAAATCAGCTGGTAAGATCCTCTTTTATCGTGGTTCTAAAACCTAAAAGAATTATTTTGAGTCATTTTTGTTCTTAATGATGCCTTCAGTTGCCTATGGGAAACGCTCTATCATTCCATTGGATTGTGGATGATAAGGTGTAGAACGGATTCTATGTGCTCCTAAAAATTTTGAAAATTCATCGAATAATTTAGATTAAGGGATCCGAATCGTGAAATGTATTGTGTGTATATTGTTTTAACTATTGTACTAGCTGTAGTATCCGTTATCGGGTATGCTTCGGGCCATCTTGTGGGTCTGTCTATAATAGTTAATACGTGAGTAAATCCTTCTGAAGGTGGTAATGGGCCGATGATATCCACGTGAATGTGTTCAAATCTGCCTTTTGGAATCTTGAATTGGCCAATTTCTGATTTAGTATGTTTGTAAATTTTTGATTTCTGGCATGATAAACATGATTTTGCCCATAAATTTACGTCCTTATTCATACTAGGCCAAAAGTATCTTGCTGCAATTAATTTTCTAGTTGCTTTGATACCAGGATGTGATAGGGTATGAATAATCTCGAAAATATCTCGTCTTAAAAGTTTAGGAATAAATGGTCGAGAGGTATTTAACGACATATCACACCAAATCTTGTTTTTGGAAACTTCTAATTCCGTTTCTATTAATTTAAACTTAGAATTTGTAATAGTTCCTTGAATGGAAATTAAGTGTTTTAATTCTTCATCGTTTTCTTGGTTTTTGGCGATAATTTCTAAGTCTATTTTATTTTTATTTATTTCGCAGATATTTTTATAATTTTCATCAGTAATTAATACTCGTGATAATGAATCTGCTACAACGTTTGATTTTCCCTTAATATGTTTGATGTCAGAAGTGAATTTTGTTATAAAATCTAACTGTCTTCTCTCTGTTTTGGTCCAGATTGCGGACGTTAATGGTTTGTGGTCGGTCAGAATAGTGAAATCTCGACCTTCTAAAAAATGTCTGAAGTGTTTAATGGCTAAATAGATTGCTAAAAGTTCTTTGTCAAAGGTTGAATACCTGGTTTCGGCTGGAGTTAATTTCTTGGAGAAGAAAGCTAAAGGTTCCCAATGGTTCTCATTGTATTGTTCTAAAACTCCCCCTGTTGCTACGTCTGACGCGTCGACTGTTAGAATAAACTTCGCGTTTTCTAGTGGGTGTACTAAAAGTGTGGAGGTAGAAAGAGCTTCTTTAATTTTTTTAAAATTGGTTTCGCAATCTTCTGGCCAATTAAAATTTTTAATATTTTTGGGTTTTTTAAGTAATTTAGTTAAATTTATATATATTCGATTTCACAATTCAGATAGATGTGGAATGAATCTATGGTAATAGTTTACCATTCCTATGAATTGCTGAATTTTTCTGATAGAATTAGGAGAAGGGAAATCTTCAATTACTTTAATTCTATTCTCAGATGGAAGAATTCCTTCTTTAGTAATTTTATGGCTCAAAAAATCTAAAGAATTTACTCCGAAAATGCATTTTGCGGGATTGATGCTTATACCGAACTCTTCTAATCGTGTAAAAACTTTTTCTAAGTGTGATTCATACTCCCTTTTATTTTTGCTTGCTATTAAAATATCATCTATGTAGATGAAAACAAAATCTAGTTCCTTTAATACGTGGTCCATGAAACGTTGGAATGTTTGTGCTGCGTTTCTAAGACCAAAAGGCATTCTAGTGAATTCAAATAAACCGAAAGGTGTAGTAATGGCTGTTTTGAAAATGTCATCAGGAGCAACTGGAATGCGGTGATATGCCCTTACTAAATCAATTTTTGAGAAAATTGAAGAACCATTTAAATTCAATGAAAAATTTTGAATGTGTGGGATGGGGTATCTATCGGGTGTAGTATTTGTATTTAAGCGTCTGTAATCCCCCCAAGGTCGCCAATCTGTTGAATCTTTCTTCGGTACCATATGTAATGGAGAAGAAACTGGTGATGAAGAAGGGCGACATAAACCTAATTTAACCATATGCTCGAAATCTAACTTTGCGATTTTTAATTTATGTATATCAAGTCTTCTTGATCTCGAGAAAGGAAGTTGTCCTTTTGTAGAAATGTGATGTACTATATTATGACGTACAGGAGCATCGTAACAAGGTGCTTGAGTTAATGATGGAAATTTTTGTAAAATTTTGCCGTATTCATTATCGAAAGCGTAATGACGTGGTGAAGGGGTCTTTGAGTTTACCGTAATTCCATTTACAACAATTGACGTATTTCCATCAATTATTTTTTTATTTTTAATATCAACTAATAAATTAAATTTTTCGAGAAATTTTGCCCCAATAATGGGTTTATTTTCTCCCGCTATAATCAACGGATACGTTAGATCTCGTCTTAATCCGAAATCTACTTTCAACAATTTTGTGCCATATGTATTAATTGTTGAACCGTTCGCTGCTGTTAAAATTAAATTTGGGTTATTTTTGAATTTGCTAAAATAAGCGTTAGGTAATACTGAAAGGTTCGCCCCCAGTGTCAATTAAAAATTTGAATTTATTTTCTTTGTCTAAAAGAAAAAGTCTTTTCGAAGTAATGTTATTTGACATACTGGACGCTGGAGGGGACAATTAGTTTTTTTGATTAGATTTGTTAATAAAAGCGCATAGAGAAATGCATTTGGTAGCTTTTTCTCTAAACTTAAAGTGGTACCAACAAAGTTGTTTATTGTTATCAGGTTTTGAATTATTTAGTGAACGACTTCGTGATCTGTATCTGAAATCATTTTTACCAAAATTGTTGTTGTTATTATTATTATTCATTGTAAAGTTGCGAAATAAGTTTTCTAAATTCTGTAATTTGTTTTCTAAAATGGTTATTTTATTTAATAATTGTACATTGTTATTTATCGTTGAAAAATTTTGTTGGGATAATGTTAAATTGAAAGTTTCATTTATGGAGGAAACATATTGTAACTTTGTAACGTCAAATATTTTATCTGCAAGTTCCAATAAATCCTCTATATTTTCTTTGTTTGAAGCAACCAATGCTATGTTTATATTTGCAGGAAGTTTTCTCATCCATAGCTTCTTAATTAATTCTGCTCCAAATGTGGTGGAAGTACCAGCAAGGGTTTTCATAAACCTGTAAAATTCAGAAGGTTTTTTATCTCCTATTTCTGAGGCACATAGAAGTTGTTCTAGTCTTTTCTCTTCTGAATCGCTGAATCTTTTAATTAGAGTTTTTTTTTAAGATTTTCGTATTTGTCTGTAGTTGGGGGTACTTGAAGAATGTCCAAAACGTTCATATTTCGTCTCATCGGTTCTAATTCCTTTATCTCGGAATTCAGCCTCTACTCTTATAAACCAAGCTTCTGGACATGGTGTCCAAAAAGTTGGTAGCTTGACAGATGCCGCTGCGACATAACTCTGCTCAATATTTATTTCGTCTGCTGGCATTTTTGGACAAAAGTAATAGACCACAAAATATATATATATATATATATATATATATATATATATAAATATCTAATGAAAAAGAAAATTTCACTCAATCACAAAACACTCGCGATACTAAAATGAAAAAAATAACTTATTTCATTGGACTGAAAACACTCTAAAACGTATAGCCTTTAAAACAGATATATCTTGTACCAAATTTGTACTTTTGTATTGCTTAGTATGTTGTAAATGTCTTTTTGTGTACAATATTTTCACCTAAATTAAAACTATTAAATGTAAAAAGGAAAAGGAAAATATAATATATTTTTAAAATATCCTATCAGATTAGGTTGGAGTCTTACTAAAATTAATTTAAATCTAAATTTAAACTTACTATATTCTTTTCTTGTTTTTTTGTTCTGTAGTTGACAGAAATAAAATGTTCTTTCTTCTATTACTAATCTTCTTTCTTCTTGGATGAATTCTTGATTGTTTCTTCTTTCTTTTATATTCTTTGCTTCTTAATTATTTTCTTTTCTTCTCTTTTCTTCTGTTTAAAAATTTCTTGAGTTCTTCTTTTAATTCTTTATTCTTGTCTTGAATTATTCTATAATTCTAGAAGAAGGTACCTTACCACTGGTGGGGGTTATCTCTTAACTAGAATTTTAGAATTGTTGACACGACGCGTTATTTTAATGTTCCGTGTCAAAAGGTTGACCTGTTGTTTGGGGTCAACGTGCTGGTCGCGGTAACGGTTTGTCCAGTTTTCTCTTCGGGGTAACGGTTTGTCCAGTTTTCTTTTCGGGGTAACGGTTTGTGCAGTTTTCTTTTCGGGGTCACCAATTGAACTGTTTGAAGGGGCTGGATGTTGCCAATTTGAACTGGTTGTTGTTAATATCTATAATATGATAGATGATGATCGAGACAACAAATGAAGATGCTGCTGTTCAACAGTTCTTAATTAATATAAATATATAAATGTATATATATCTATATATATTTATCCTAAATTTATAGTAGGATAACATTGAAATTAAATTATTTTTATTTTATGATAATATTTTTTTTATTTAAAGTTATAAGTTTTTCTTTTAAAACTTTTTAAAATCTTTTAATATTTTATTAAAAATCTAGCATTAAACTTTAAAATATTCTTTAACAGATTTGGCCCTCTGGCGTCTGAATTAAGAAAATTATAAATATTCCTTTTGGCAATGAAATTATTATTTTAAAAATTTGCCCTCTGGCGTTTTAAATTACATTAAAAAAGTTTGCCCTCTGGCGATTCACTTAAAACTCAAATATCCTTGACAAAATTCTATATTTTTAAAAACAAATACATTCCAAAAAGTCTTAATGTGTATTTTCCATTGAATAAATAACTAATAAGGAAACGGCATATCGGGTGAAAACGTAAGCATCTCGGCGAAATGTATTAGTGTGTTCTGTTTGTATTCGTTTCGTCATGGCAATAGTGGAATCGTACAATTTTGAAGGGGAACATTTTTTATAATCCAAATTCCTATGTAAAATAAACAAATTTTTAGCTCCCCCTTATTTTCAGGCAATATTTCTTGGCGTTGCCTTTGTTTGACTGGAATAATTTATCTACCAATGACAATTCAATTGTAAACAAATAAACCGGCATTGGTAAAATGTTAAATCTTTTGCCATGGCTCTTTATTTTTACAGATATTTCACTTTTATTTTGTTTTAAAACAATATAATTAATAAGTAAAGCTATTAAGCTTACTTGAAGAATGTTTTCCCACGGCAATAACTCTGTTCTTTCCTGCAGCACAGCACAGCGCACTTCATTATGCTAATTTAGGACTCCGGAGTCTCTATTGCACAAAATGTCGTTCACAAAAGAAATATTCCGCACTTATTTCACACTACTATTACGTAAAAAACACGTTTAATTCTTTATTTTCCACAATATCGCGAATTCAAATTCGAGAACTTATTTCCAAAATTATGAAATGTCAGAATATTGAACTGACACAAAATATCAACGACGCCCTCTTGTCATTTCCCCCCCCCCCCCGACCTTAGGTCACACTGTCATTGAAATGCTTAAACACGTACACTGTATTCGCACGATATGCCGTTTCCTTATTAGTTATTTATTCAATGGTATTTTCTAAAATTGTGTACAGTAGTGTGTATCTGTGTTTAAAGTTTTTTTCTTCAAAGTGTTTTCCTTTAAACGTCAAATTTGAATTTTTTTATTTTACTTACAGTCAGTGCAAATATTACTCTGACAATATTTTATTTATAGTCAGCGCAAATATTATTCTGACAATCACAAATTATATTTTATTCTATTTTTATTTACTAACAAAAAAATAAAAATTATTATGTAGCTTCCGCTACATCACATACCACCCAACTTTGGACGTGATAGTTGGCATTGATTGCTAGTATACTGGTATGTCCTTGATTGGAAACTCACCGACCTTTAATTTTAAGAAAGCTAATTATACTACTTCATTTTAATTAAGGTAGTACTAGTCATGGACCATCTGTGATAACTAATTTCTTTGCTAATTACTTTAGTGAATCATTTTTACTAATGACACTCAAATAAATTTTGCTTATTTTAATTACTTATCGACACTTTCTAAAGTTGATATCCCTTGCTTCACTATTGATCAGAACAACTCCGGCTATTCTGTTGGACCCGAAGTATCACCAACCCCTATTGTCCTATAGAACTGCAGTGAAACACTTTCTTACCCGTTAACATTTTTGTTTAATCGATAGATTAAAGGTAAATGTCCTGAGTTATGCAAAGAGTCATTTATTGCCCCAATTTTTAAGTCCGGTAAAAGGGAGCTTGTTACCAACTATCGTCCTATTGCTAAAATGTCTTGTATTCCCAAACTGTTTGAAGTGTCTTTATATGAATTCTTATATTTTCATTGTAGTGAAGCTCTTAATCTTCATCAACATAGTTTTATTACGGTGTCGTATCCCTAAGCAGAAAAAATAATAAAAAACTCGTAAAATCCCAAAATTCCTATTTCTTTGTAAGTATTGCAAGGATGTCCATAATTTGTTTTTGTAAACATAGCCAGGATATGCGGTGAGCCCATGATTTAATTTGAAAATCCTAGTTACCCCTGGGGCCGGATTCACTAGCTCAGCTCGGAGTTATGGAGATGAGAGTTCTTTTGACATTTAACTCTCCACTCGGAATTCTGTAACTCGGGGAATTTGTATTAATAATTACCAAACTCTCTATTCTACTCGGCAAAACTCTTGGCTGTGTTAGTTATGGAGAAGTAATAAGACTCAACTGACAGTATTTTTGTTGTGTTTTGTGCAGGTACCTGGGTACCTAGGATTTTCAAATTAAATTATGAACTCACTACATATCCTGGCTATGTTTACAAATATGGAAATCCTTGCAATACTTACAGAGAAATAAGGATTTTGGTGTCTCAAGGTACCCGCTAAAAACTTTAAATCACGCGATATTCAATTTGGTCGTCTTCCAGTACAGAAGAGATGCTATAAAAATTTTAGATATGCACGTTAAAGCTTGTATGTAGGATTAAATCGCATCACAGATGGCACAAGAACTAGATGTCGCATGGCATACTAGAGCAGAATATACAGATTGTGAAATGGGTAGTGCATTCTGAAAAGGACCATAAGATGTTTTAGAACATGCCGAAAGCAAAGGTTTTTATAATAGCAGTTTTGTATACATTTGATCGACTTCCACAACACTTCAGATACGAAAAAATGTTAATCACTCGACGTACACATCATTTCAAATGTTGTGGTCCATTCCGGAATTGACCACCTAGCCATATAAATTTTGTATACTTTGTTGATACTGCATGCGCCATCTATGATCGCATCTACATTTCGTCCCCTAATTAGGTATGTAATTAGTTTTTGAGTCCGGTAAATGTTTTTGGAGATAACTGCAAAAGAAGTCAACCAGTCCTTCTTAAGATGAAAAAATGGCCGCTTTTTGGTACAAAAATGAACATATTTTCAACTCATCATTATAAAGAACTGGTAAGACGTGGAAATTCACTTTCTTTGAGAAAAATGTTAACAACAGAGTACTAATGGATGTGAAACAAAGAACGGAAGAAATATATGCAAAATATAGGAACTGGTGTGTATGTGACCCAAGTGGAAAAAATCCGTCTTTCGGCGGTAAAAAGTCAGTTATGAAGTTAAAAAATAAAAAGGAACTACAATGCTACATTATCCGCTTCTCCCTCTTCAATTTGATACCAAACATGACGTATTTTGGACAGCCCCCAATAAGTGGTGGTACGACCCCCCTCCCAAAAACCCCACCCGAAAAATTTGTCATCTATATTTTTGTTCTCTTAGACCCTAAATCCGAATGCCAATGTTCTACGACCCTGCCACACAGACTTAGCCGTCCTTCAATATTGCCACACTTCTCATGTTTTGCCTATCTCCCCAAGTATGTTAGAGAATCGCGAATGGAGAGTTAGGGAGTTTTAATCGGGGAAAACGAAAATTCTCATCTCCCACACTCTCCGAGTTACAGAATCCGGAGCCTGGACAGACTTGTTGCGTGGTGTTCAAAGAGTTCTCTCATTTTAAACAATGATAAATGTAAGGTAACCATTTTCTGCGTTAAGCGAGTTTCTTCGAATAATGTCTATATTATGAATGTGTTGATCCTTTCGAAAGTTGATAAAATCTTTGACTTGGGGATATGGTTTGACTCGAAACTCACTTTTAACTTCGACATTAATTACATTGCTAATAAGGCGAACTCAATGTTAAGTTTTGCAAAGAACTAGATGATGTCTTTTTACCACTCTTGTTCGATGCAGTTTGGAATATGCCAGTCCTGTCTGGTTTCCCTCTTACAAAAATCACTCCATTCGTATTGAGAACGTGCAAAGGAGATTTTTACGTTTTGCACTAAGAGGTCTCGAATGGAAGGATGTACTTCATCTTCCTCCTTATAACGAAAAATTAAACTTAATGGCTCTAGAAACTCGTAGAAAAATATATGCTATAAGCTGTATTTTCCAACTTTTGAAGGGTGACATCGGCATTCCTTGATGCTTGAGAAAATTAATTTCAATTCACGAACTCGATACATGCGATCTAAAGATTTTATTTATTTGTGCTCCCATCGCACCAACGATGGACACTTTGAGCCCATGTCTAGAATGTGCTGTACTGTTAATTTGCATTTTCATTCGATTGACTTCATATCAATAAGAAAAATCTTGAAAAATTGTTCTGTTCTATAGCTTTTATTTGAGCATTGCATTTAAGGATGAAATCGAAATAAATAAATCTGTTTCGCACAAAATTTTTACTTGCTATGCCAAAAATAATTAGCCCGCAGTTGCTACATATACGGATTATACGGTTCCCATCTGTTCTTTACTAGATAAAACTCACTAAGTATATTGATTTCATTGTTGTCTCAGATATTACGTTAATGTCCTTTTGTATATTGTGAATTTTTTTTTTTTTTCAACTTACAAAATATATTTCGTCTCACATGAGGAGAGATTTAATTGTTATATTTCCTAGAGCTGTCGCGCAGTTGTGCCGCTATCTTCAGGAATATAACGCTTTTAGTACCATCTTATAACTAGTAACGCCACTAAGAGATATTCCAGTACATATAAAAATAAGGAAAACTTCTTCCATCATGAATATACTATATCAAATCTGTGGTACATCTCCAGAATAAATATGTAGATTTAGAATTTCTAGTCCTCAATGAAAAATTTAACAAATATAAAGGAAAATTTCGATTGTGCTTGATACTGATTATAACAAGGATATCCGTCCCCAAGAGGATAATTGATGAAGAAAAGTTCTTATAGGCGCGATTAAGACTCTACATAGGTGGATGTAATATAATAATTATAGTAAAATACCTCTAATAAATGCCAACAATTAGTTGAAGGAATATCGTCCAAATCTTATTTTGTACAATTAGTTGAAGGGATATCGTTCAAAATTTATTTTGTAAACGCTAAGCTTCTCTTAAAAAGTAACAGATTATCCCACTGCGGTTGGAGACTTTGATTGACTTTTAGTCAACTTCCACTATAACGAAATCCTTAAATAGAAACCTTATCTGGAGAGAGTTTTAGATATTTACTCTAGAAAACAGCAACAATTAATCTATGCTGAGAACAGTCATCCTAAACCTTATCAAATCGTTGAAAAAGCAAGCCAAAAAAGGAAAAAAATCACTACTCTAACACGGCAGCAAAATCTATGTTGGCTTGGAAGAAGTGTTTACTCGCTTTATCGCAGAATTTTCTAACCTTGCGGGGTGTGAACGTCGTCAATCAATTCACGTTGATATTCCTGTGCAATCTAGATGCCCTATAATTCTTCAAAACGCCGAAGGAACAGTCGTTCACGAGGTGAAGGAGGAAATTAATGACCTTTGTCTCATTTCATCATTTCTAAAGATTTATCAAGCAATGCGAGACCCATGGAAAGTCCAACGGACGGAACGGAATTATTTAATAAATCACAAGACAGGTAGAATAGACAGGCAGGCAGGTATGCAAGGTGTTGTTTTTCCTGTAGAACGAACCCTATACGTTGTTTGGCACGCCTTAACGATTTCAAGGGAGCGGAAGTGCGGTAGTTGATGGGATTCGGGGATATAGGTTGGATACGAGAAAGTCTATCTCAATAAAATGGAAAATATAAAATTAGAAAATTGCTTCATTTTAATGAGACAACAATTTTAATGAAAAGTTTTGGTGGGGGAAAGAGGAGTGAGGGTTATATTTAAACCAATTTTACTTCATGTAAATATTCTTGAGTTACTGCCATTTTGCGGAGTCGAGCACTTCTCAGATTTCTATGCTCCGGCATTTTGTTTAATAAACTCACAGAGTAGATATCCCATGTTTTCTCATAATTCACATTTCAATGACATGTTTCTGTTTCGTAATGTGTTTTTTGTTTGTTTGTGATTGTTTTTCAGATAGGTAGGTACTGAAGATTACAGAAATTGTTATATTTTTAGAAGATAGTAAATAAGTCAGAAATGAAAAATTTGTTCATTCAATATTCCTTGTAAAAAGCTTGTTGTTGTTGGCAGTTATTTAGACAAACCCGTGTTTTATACAAATAGTTCCGGAATAGTTCTGGCTGCCACTATATACTAGCAATTGAATATTGACAACAAAGGAACACAAAAATCCATAAAAACATTCTTTACGAGGGTTGAAAATTGTGCGTATAAGCTATCTCCTGCAGATGTTGCTTTTGGGTTTTTTTTTTGTTTTTTATTGTTTGACGTTTTTCATGTTTTGATAACTTTAACATACCACAATGTGGAACGCCAACCTTGCCAGCCCCCCTCCCCTTCTCCGTAACCTATAAGTTTTTCGGATTGTGTACGTGATTTAAGGATATCCATTTATCGGGATTTTACGTTTCGGAAGCTCGAAATTTTGGCGTTCGGGATTTTTTGTTTTGAAATTTTATTTCGCTATTTTCTACAATATAAATATAAAAATAACAACACATCTTCAAGCAATACGTGACAGAGAACTAAATTTGCGAGAGAGAGAAAGAGATATGAGCTAGCAGGAGCAGTCTGGGACATTTACATCAACTCATACAACTAAATTTGTTTCATAGTTTCGTACAAATAATAGAGCGTACCTGGCGAACATTTTCATATCTAGAGACTTATAAAACCCCTTTTGAATGAAGCACTCATTCTACTCCAATACATATTTTTTTTTATATAAAGATAAAATGCATCATCTGCCGCAGGTATTCCGCATCCAAACGAATCAATTATTAAGCTCTAAAGTGCTGCTTTGTATGCACGTGGCGTGTGAACTCTTCCCCTAAAAAAAAATACTACTTTTCCATGCATTTACTCCCCCATAGCCTTAAAGTACAACACTGCAACTGAACCAGACGTGCACCTTTTAATCTCCTCAAATTTTTTTTTTGTTTTTTTTTCTTCATGGAAACCTTCGATAAAAGAATTATTTCCCGTGAAAAACAAGGAGATGGAGATAACAGGAATATATTTTTTCGACTTTGAGTAATCCTACCAACGTAGATAGAAAACTTTTTTCAAGTCAAGTGAGGCTTGGAAAAATGCAAGACAGGAAACCTGATAACGAATTGCAACTGACACACCTTAAGTAAAAGTCCTTGGCACTATAGTCTAGTTTAGTGTTTAAGAATTTAAATTCTCATTTTTCTTAGCCAAAAGAGATGTAAAAGAGACTAATAACGTACTTGTTCTCCTGCATTTTCAGACTTTTCGTTTGCTGATATAATGGACAATTGAATTGGACATTTATCTTCATTGCATTTTGCGAGAGAAAAAGAATTTTCTATGGATCTACATATATATGTATGTAGTAGGGATTTAAGAGGTATCCAAATTTTTTTTTCTTGTTATCTACATCAATTAGGAAAGTTGGATAGATTTCTCTGTTACGGTTTAATTCATCCCATCGACATTATGTATAAACCCAGGACTGTTTGTTTAATAGACTTGTTGGCTACTCCCTTAGCAACTACAGGCAATCGAAATAAAATTACGCATACGCATTTTTCCAAGCTTAACAGAGTATTCTTTCCCCGCAGATTATACCAAGCCCGTTCCCTTGGCTGTGGAAATAATTTTTGGAGACTAATAATTTCTCCCTGCCTCCTATTGGATTCATAATAAACTATTTCAGTTTGTAACCCTACTTCTAACCTAACTTCCGAATAAACAAAAATTTCAGATATGGAAAGGGGAATGCCCACTTTTTATACAAGTTTAGCCCTGACACCTCCAAACATGAGAGATGTCTTAAACGATGCACTATTAGTTATACTCTGAACATTTTTTTATTAACAATCAGTACGTTTACATGAATATTTGAGTACTTGATTTGAAATCCACTTTAAGCTCAGGTAGGGCGGTTGATTGAATTAATTCCAATTACTTGACTTGAATTGCGAAAATTTTAGTTCCTATCTCAGTTCGAATAAAAAAGAGGGAAATACTAAAAAAGTGAGTGTGGGGATGGCTATAAATAGCTATTTAAGCCTCCAAGTTCTTCTCAGGACCTAAGGAATTCGATTCTGTTTTTTATTTTTCAAAATGTACTATACAACTTTGACCCCCCCCCCCTGGCTTATCCCGCCTATTCGAAATAGAAATTGTTAATAAAATATGTTCAGAGTATCATAATGCATCGTTTAAAACATCTCTCATGTCTGGAGGTGTCGGGCATAAAGTGGCTATTCCCCTTTTCGCATAGAATTTCCGTTGAGAGAGAAGTGGCGGCATTCCAACACTATTTTGTTTTTACACACGTACAAGCAGCACTGGCAAAGTACTAAAATTCGCTCCACTTTATTTGGGTAAGTGAAAATTTTGAAAAGAGAAGATTTGGGTATTCTTAGAAATTCCTTTTAAAAATTGCACTAAATACGCCTGCAAATCCGCTAGATTTCCTTATTAAAAAGTACGGAATAATATTGAAATCGCTAGGAATTCCTTATAAAAATAATACGCAAAAATATGGAAATTTATTGGATTTCCACGTTTAGTTCCAACTACCAATAGTACCAAAGATTAGGAAAAAATGTATACGCGTAATAGTTCAAGCATATGTATATGCAAAGACAGAGGCCACTGAAAGTTTTAATTTTTAAAACGATATACAGCGCCATCTGACAAATAAATTCATAGCACCATTTCTTTTATCTAAATCTGATGCCACTCCAGTGTCTACGGTTTAAAAAAAAACACGTTACCAGCGGTTGTTTTTTCTTATCTTTAAGCACGCGTTCACTTCAAAACGCTGTTGCTCAAGTATTTATTCGTTTCAGGTACTTTATATACTAAATTCTAAAAAGTGTTGCTGTCAGGTGCTAATAACTATTGTTAATCATAAGGGCTGGTTATCTATGTTTATCTATGGCTGCATATATTGATAGCTGCTTCCTATTAAAACTTGAATACTTGCAAGACTTTTCCCTTCTGCAAAAGATGCCACCATTTTCGTGTTTTTTTTTTTTAAGACAGGAGGATGAGAGATCCCAAGCACGGAGGCCAAAGCGGCCCATTGTGCTAAAATCCCTCATGCCAGCATTACCGTAAATTAATATCTTACATTCCCAAGCTCTAACAATGTGGGCGTCCATAGTCCTGAAAGTGTGATGCTGTGTACTTACTTCCTCGATACTGGATCTCTTGTTTTTTATTTTCTTTCTTTGAAAAACGTTTCCTTTAAAAGAATGTGCATATGACAGCAACTTCAATCAACTTGGTCTATTTTTTTTTTCCTCAGATAGGGAGGGAGAGAGTAACTCTTTTTATATCACTTGACAGGATTCCTCCTTTTGCAGAGGAGAAAATGGTGTCTCCTTCTGCTGCACGTATTTCATTCAGTTTACCACCAGCTGTGGGATTTGCAAGTTTTCAAAACCCATTGCAATGTCAAAGATACAAAATTGCTTCCAATTTTCCACTCCATTAACAGTAGTACTTACCCTAAGCGTAGACTCGGTCTCTTGATATACTTTAGGAGAAGAAGGAAGCTGTTTACTTCTAGCGTGTCTTTTGTCGACAAACAGAAGTCTGATAGTCGTCAGAAGTTGTTTGTTTTGTGTACACTTAAAACAGCATTTTATGCAAATTTTCTATAGAAATACCGCGACAAATGTATTTTCATGACAACTAAATGGGGTTAAGTTGAGAGATAGATTTCTTTTATATTGTCAACGCAAAATTATCAGATGTTCGTCCTTCAAAGTTTGCATAAATTTAATAGCTATGTATATAGGAGCTGAAAGCACTACTGCTTTCAAGGAATCATATTGAAATAAATCCTTGAATTTAGCAAGAATTATTATTGTGTGTGTAATTGAATAGGAAAATCTCCTTGATGATATGTACTTTACCATAAAAATAAGTCTTTATAATTTTTTTGCTGAAATAGAGATCATTGTTTATTACACGGAGATTCAAATCCATTTTGTTGCTGCATAATAAAGAAGAGTCAAAGCTATGTGGGCATTTGGATCATGCCAAAAGTTTTTCGAGAAAAAGTGTCACCTAAATCCCAAAATGATCTTATACATCTTTCGGGGCATAATAAGACCCATACTTTCTTACGAGGCAAACGCCTGCTGGCAAATAAACTTTGCAGACAGCCACTAAGAGAGCCCTTGATAAGGTGCAAAGGTAACAGGTGTAGGAGCCACTGGCACGTTCACATCGTATTCTCAACGAGCACTTGAAGCCAATTTTGGCTTACAGCCACTCTGCCTCTTTATCCATAGGGAAACAACGGCTACTATGCTGTGAAGGAAGAGGTCAGATGATCGCACTTCTTTAGATGTGACACATCTCAACATCCTCGGGGTAGTCAACATTAAGGTCCCAGATGATCCTACGGATGTTATGGTAAGAGATTTTCATTCGAAAGAGATTACCAGGTTCCTGTAACATGTCTGGTTTACTGACGGATCCAGGGAAAATGAAAAAAACAGGCGTGGGAGTGGTCGGTCCAGAAGGGGAAGAAAGCTTAAACAGGGGCTGCAAGAACTCCAACATGCCACGCTGTGCTCTTGGCTCTATCCACTCAAAACTTTGAGTCGAAACTAGTATGGATCTGCCACACGAATTTCCAGAGACAAGACAACAACGTTGCTTACGGTTTCTGGACAGGAATGAAAAAGAGGACAATCTAACTAAAATCGGTGCCGACACCATATACTGGTCCCTAAACAACATTTCGTCTACAAAAAATCCACTTTAGGTAGAACTGCAAAAATGGGAAAACAGGCAACTGGATCTCCTCTGGCGTAGTGCGTCCGGTATGAGGCAGGCGATGGAATTCTCCATTCTTCTCCTCTACAGATGCAAAAAATAATTGGTCTTAGCGAACAGTCACTCAGAATAATCAGACAAATTCGCCCTATCATCGGATGGAAGAAATTTGTTTTGGCAACATATGATCGGTATCGAACGCATCGCATCATCCTCTGTACAAGAGAACATGGAGCAACAATTACAGACGTTTACCAGCATGAACATTCGATTGTTTCATACAAGAGAGATAGCAGTTTTTTTTTTACAATCGAGTACTGATACGAAAGACCGGTATCAGACAGTCAGCTATAGCAACATCTAAGCAACGTTCATCTTAAAATTAAAGTCCAATAGTCCAATAGAGAACCAAGATAAATTAATAGAAAGTACAACCTTAGTTAGCAATAAAGTGTTAATTGCATCCTACTTTCTGGTTTCATAATTTGTTTTCCCTAATCCCAAAACATTGGTCCCTTTCGAGTCGGATTATTTCCTCAAGAAAAGTGGTAAGTTCAGGTGTTTGCACGTTTCGATTTTCAATTTTCAATGTAAGTGAAATTAAAATTAAAATTCAAAAACTGAAAATTCAAGTGTTCTTTGTAAAGGTTTAATTTTCCCCTCATATTAAGCTAATACTAGGCCCCACAAAAATTACGGGTTCATCGATAGCACGCGGACAAGTATTTCCCAAATAAATATATGTACAAATGTAATTACATAGCGCATAATAATTATCTATGCATGTATAATAAAGTGATCGTTGCTTGGAATTAATGCCATTTGTTTGTCTTTCTTTACAATTTCAAAGCTCTTAGCCAAATTGTCCGGTTATACATATTTACAAGAATTTGTGGTACGGTGCATAGCACATTTATCACACAAAGGTTCCTTCACTGTAAGTGGGTGCATTAAAGTTGAAACAGAATTGAAAGTGAACGCATTTGCATATTGCATTTTTAGGTTATTTCGCAGCTATTAAGTTGAAATTAAATTGAATGTGATATCCTATATACGTTAATGTGAATTGGGGCATTCTGAAATTTAACAAATATTACATCTCATTGGAATGGCAACTTTCAAGGAATTTGTGGATGTGCACATCTCATTGGAATGGCAACTTTCAAGGAATTTGTGGATGTGCAAAAGGTGATCTATGAATAATTAGAAAGATTTGTAAAAAATTTTAAGAAATCGCCAAAGGCGAGATTAGATAGCGTGGGTCACATTCAGGGCCGTATCGAGGCGTTGACAGAGTTAGGTGATAAATTCAATTCGAATGATGAAGAAATTCGGGCAATTTCCAGAGTTAGGCAGGATGATTATTTCACTGGGCATATTTTTGATAACTTTAAAGATATATATATATATATATATATATATATATATATTAAAGGATATTTTACTAAAGTTAACGGCACCCTCACTTGAAAAATCGACGATCCCGCATAATAACATAATTCAACGTGATCAGCACTCAGCCGAAATACAAACGCTGGCCTTACGCCAGTAGAAGCGCATTTACATGGGCGACTGGCTAACGAGTATCTACCTAATGACATTAAGTTACCACGTATAACGATCCCTAAATTCTTAGGAGACTATAATTCATGGTTATCCTTTTATGATATCTTTGATTCTATGGTGAACTAAAATTCAAAATTAACTCCTGTTAAAAATGCATTACTTAAAAGCGTCATTAGCTGGAGAGGCAGAAAACATTATTCGCCATTTAAATGTAACGAACGATAATTATTCGGCAAAATGTGACATTTTCTTCCAAGCTGGAGCAGTTGGCTTAGAACTTGAAGCAACAGGTTACATAAGCACTATTCGGGATTACATAAGAAAATAAAATTGAAAAAAAGTAAAGATTTGTAGCAACAGGAGTTAAAAAACCATCACAAGGTGTACAAAGAAAGAAATGCCTATAATTTGAAAAATACATGACTTAGATTTTTTTTTGTATTTTTCTGGTAACTGTTACGATTTGGTGTATCACCCGGTTCCGGCTTGACGTCGACTTACGGGACACCCTGTATATATAAATTGAATTATTGTTTATTGAGGTGTGCCATCACTTGTTACTTTATATTCCTAATTACCTATTCTTTACCCCCTCCATCATACAGTAACACTAAAGTTGAATACGCAATTGAACAAGATGCTGCGCATGGACAATGGCTACCAATGACGCAACTTCGAAAACCCTGTGGATGATCCAGCTAAGAAGTCATCAAACTCCGTCAGCGTTACTGTTGAAATCTTAACTATTTCAAGGCGGGGCAAAATGTTGAGGTTCACGAAAGCATCATCATCATCAGACAAATTCGCCCTATCATCGGATGAAAGAAATTTGTATTGGCAACACATGATCACTATCGAACGCATCGCATCATCCTCTGTACAAGAGAACATGGAGCCACAAATACAGACGCCTACCAGCACGAACATACGATTGTTTCATACAAGAGAGATAGCAGTTTTTTTTTTACAATCGAGTACTGATACGCAAGACCGGTATCAGACAGTCAGCTATAGCAACATCTAAGCAACGTTCATCTTAAAATTAAAGTCCAATAGTCCAATAGAGAACCAAGATAAATTAATAGAAAGTACATCCTTAGTTTGCAATAACGTGTTAAGTGCATCCTACTTTCTGGTTTCATCGTTTTTTTTTTCCCTAATCCCAACACAGTAATGTATAGACATAGAAAGTGGGTCACTGTTTCAGGTTCCTCTACGCAGCCTCTGCATGTAAGATCATCAACAAGTCTCATCCTGTGAAGGTGGCCACTGAGAGAAGAGTGCCCAGTGAGAATGGACACCAAAGCTCTCAGGGTTGGCTTGTTAAGGCCTAGGAACATATTCGTTTGATTCGAGTCCGGTTTACCCCATAGTTCCTTTGTTGGTCTACCCGAGGGATCTTCTAACCAAAGGCGACTGTGTTCGCGGTCAGCCCAGCTGACCCTCTGATATAACTTATCTGATCCGTTCCCGTCATATCAATGAATAGCTGGATACAGCAGAACTAGGTTTCCGTCACAAGGCTTTATTTTTTCAACCAAACAAAAATATTTCAACTGGTATAGCTACCCAGAATAGGAGTCTTTGTGCATAGATTACTCAATTTAATCTCGGCGCATTGTCCCTAAGACCTCAGATAGACAAGCAGACTCTTTTAAAACTAGACACAGGAAAGCCCCGATTTCGTGTGTATAGCCAGTGTTGCACGAGACATGACATTCTCTCCGTCTTTTATCTTCACCCACCATCTTTTGTGTTCTGAAACAGTACTAAGTAAAATCAGCTTTTAGATCTAGAGTCTCTGTTTAGTTTCAAGAGTGTCTACTCATGTATTGAGGAACTAAGATGTATCACGTTCACATCCTACCTTCTCGCTCTGCTTTCTCGGTTTTTTTTAATCTCGCTTAAGTAGAATGCTCTTTCTCTCAACGTTTGATCCATTTTTTCCAATATTTCTTATTTACCTAATATTTTGTTTTCAGAATCACACATCTCCGTCGAGATAAAGCATACCAAAAACGTTGGTCTGATCATGCACACTAATCTTAAGTCACCCTCTCACTCTTTATTATAGAATCTGTTCTCATTACGCGGTAATCTACCATCTCCTACCTTCCCGGTTTGATCCCATCTTGTCTCCACTTTAATACTGCCTTTATTCTTCTATATGCAGATTTTACAAACCTTGGCCTTAGCATACGTCAAAAGTTTATTTACGTTACGTTTTCAAGCTGAGTCACTCTTATGTCATGCCGCTTGCTTATTTTCTCTTCCCAAGACCGTTTCCTTTCTGGGAGGGAGGTTCAGCCTAATTTCAGGGCATATCAGAAATATATTTTTGTGGAATTATTGAGACGCCAATAGAATAGTTTTGCAAAACTTTGGATCCACTCTGATGGGGAAACCTCTATCAGATGGAAGCATTGCATTAGACTTCTATGAAGAAAGAACTCACCACAATCTGCAAAATCCAAAAAATCACTTAATTTGACTTTTGCTGGGTTGTCCATTCCTAAAAATAAAACATTGTGGAACCTCTTTCTGTACTTCGTGAAGTACTCTTATAGATTTGTAAATAGAGTATAGAATATGAGGGGAGACGCTTGCATCCGTAACTTTACTTTTAATATTGTCACTTTAGAGTCCATTCAAAGGAAATTTAATGTTTTTAATAAGATTCGCTATAAGGACATTTTGAAAAATCTTTTGAACATCTATGAGATGGCGCCACGATTTATAAAATGGCTTTATCACTAAAAAATTATCATAGGTACTTTAAACAAGTTCTGTGAAAATTTCTATCACGTCTTACTGTCAGCAGCCTAAATGATATCACTTTTGTACTTTTTCAACTAAGTGTCGAGTCATTTAAAAATGCTTTATTTTTTAAGGATATAATAAAGCTGGCGATATCAAAGCCGAGTTTGGATTTTGAAAGAGTCTTTAAAATGAGTTTAAACATGGTCGTAGACCATTATTACATACCAGAAACAATAAAACAATCGAAACACTGAACTAAGTCTTCTGAACATGCGCCGAAGAAGGGGAATACTGTATCTTTGACCGGGTTAGTGATAGTAGGCTTTTTTTTTGGATTCTCAGGGAATTATATTGCAGCATTATTGAACCGTTTAAGAACCGTCTTGTGCGAGAAACGGCGTGCAAAATAGACCTCCTTCAGATATATACGCCGTCCCATACTTCGATAATAGCAATGTCAGCTTGACTAAATGATTTCTACCAGGATATCACTCGATAACGCCTCTGCTTCAAAAGAAATGGTATATCGGTATTGTTGAGACCCATTGACGTCATCCGTTTGAGCTGACAATGGTTTTGAGAATATATGCAACATTATTTGTAAGAGGTTATACGAGGACTTTAATAATATTCTATCTTCTCTGTAGACTATAAAATATATAAATGAAAAATCTAATTAAATTTAATATTATATTTTTTTTATACTAAATCCTTTTTGTCGGGCATCACTCGACTTATCTCATCCTTACAACAAAAGCGTTCTACTGCTTCAATGAAATCCGTATCAATACTTCTATTAAAATTTATTTTATACTATTTTTATATACATAATAATAATATATTTTTTCGCTTTTTTTTCAGATTGCATTCTACTAAATGACTACGGGCAAAAATTTCCATAGGAAAGGGCAAGCGTGGCGGGTAAAAGTCAATTTAGTTGTGGTGGTGGCCCAGTAAGGGAAGACGGGCCGCCTCCTATAAGTCCTGGAATACCACTGCCGCCTCTAATCTTGAAATGCACGCGAATGTGCATTCCGATCGCACAGGTGGCAGCGGTGGTGGACCATGGCGCTTACCACCAGATGAAACTCTACAAGTTCAAGATCCGAAATCAAAGAACGATGAGTTAGCTTATGAAGGAGAAGGCCACAATTGGCGTAGTATTATTTTTTCACTTTTAGTTATCGGCTTTGTGGTGGCTGGAATAGTTACTGCAATATATCTTTTAGGGTATGTTTACATATATATACATATATCTTTACATACATGTATTAAATAATAAATAAATAATTTTATCTATATACATTTTAGATACGTAGATGAACTTTTATATTGGTCTGGACGGCGAATGATTCTGGACGAATATTTACAAGGTGACTTAACACCACAGCGTCTTCAACCCACATGGGTGACTAGGACTAAGTATGTTTTTCAGTCGGATGATGGTGGTCTATCTGTCCTGGATACTGCCACACATTCGATTACACCACTTGTTACAAATCACACACTGAGGCAATTAAATGTTAAGGGCTATCATTGTACATTCGACCTGCGATATGTTTTATTTAGGCACAACGTCAGAAAAGTAAGTAAAGATAATACACAAAAATATATTTTTAATATTAATGTTAAAAATAACTGAGATTTGGAAATGTCTGTCGACTGCTATAGCAAGCCTAAATCGGTCATTTATTAGCACTGTTCGCATAAGTTTACCAAACCTACTTAAGTTTTTCGGTTATGCTATTATCTGCACAGGATGTCGCTTTTAGAAATGTTATTTTCATTTTGACTGTTTTGGCAAATCAAAAAAAAAGCTGTCTTTATGTTTTATTTACATAGTCAAAAAAAAGACGGATTATCTCGACAACGATGAAGAACAGTTTTTCTGAACAAAACTATTCAATTCTTCGTTTCCTAACTTGTCACTTAACTTCGGGGGACCATCTCGGAATTCTTCATATTAATGTTACGGTCAGACTAGCTCCCTTTAGGGTGTTCTGTTTCAACGATTGTTACACCCAATCAATGCACATACTAAGAATAGGGATATAAACCTAAAAAAAAAAACTAAATTTTAATTTAGTAAATATTTTACAAAACGAAAATAAACTCTTCCAAACCAGTTCTTTTTCCCATATCAAGCACGAAACATTTAAATTTACCACGCCAGCCAAAGGTAAAATCACCTGCATTTAATCAACCCCGGTGGAAAAATTCATGTGCGTGACAAGTCTCGTGACTTGAGCCACAAGTAATAGATTCTTGTTATTAGGATCATTAAGAAGACTGCAAAAATGTAAATTTCGTTAAGGCTGCAAACACCTGAAGGTCTCTGTTACAAATGAGGTCGCTTTAAGTACCTATATATAATTAAAACAAACAATCGATAGATGTGTAGGTGAGTTATTGTGAGACTACCTATGAAAACATGCATACATAATAGGTATAGGTCCTTGTAAGATAAGAGGGGGGACTGGGGAGAGAAGAATAACAAGGCTCTCACCTTCTACTTTCAAACATTTCGCCCGCTTCCTTATTCAAGTTATACGAATTTTTTTCTTATTTGGTCTTAAGTAAGTGGGATAACCTAAAAGGGAAGCAATTAATAAGGGCTGCTAATGAACAGCCTTCTATAAATGCTTTGAAGCGATTACTCTGAAATCCTAATAATTTCGCATAAGTTATGCAAGAAGGAATATTTGGGTGTGTGCATATTTGTTCAAATTGGGCACTTCTCGAAGAGGTATTTATGTACATATATAAGTGAATGATGCTTCTATTTAAAGTGCTGCGAGATAGTCATCACGACGAATTCAATAACGTCAATATGACCATAAAATAGCCTAATATAAAGTATGCATTTTTTTGTATAAAGCAAATTTCTTCAACTTCCATCTTATAATAGGAGGATTGCTACTTAATTCTCGTGACTATCTTTCCTGCATGGTGTCGTTTTGCAAAATATTATTTTTCGATTATTTCACTCTTTTTTATGTTTTAACAGCTTTGATAAATCAAAAAAATTGTTGTCTTCTTGCTTGTTTTCATACGCAAGTCCGCCAACAAAAAACGTCATTTCGTTAAAAAAAAAAAACTATGGGAGAAAAAAAGAATCTCAAGAAATTCATTCAAGGTCAGGTCAAAATAGTGCTCGATATTGTGACAGGTGACGAAACTTAGATTTACAGTTATTAGTTTAAAAATAAATGGAAAATCACATGATTCTTCAGACGGCATACATATGACGGATTATAATGCCACAGTTCCACTGAAAAATCGTCGTACGATTCATTCCTGAATGATGTTGCACCATCATATGCTTCCCACATGTGAATGCATCAAAAACTACTAAGAAGGCGAACTCTTCGCTATCAAGAAAAAGCCTTACTGCACTACACATGTCGGACTATCGAGATCCGTGGATAACTCATCCGTCCTACAGATAATCCAGTGGTTTTCCGTGAACACCTGACTATTAAGTCTTAACCCCATCACGATACCCTAAAAATGCACGAATTAAAAGGGTGTCACACCGGGAAAAAGCGAATTTATTTAGTTTTCCCATGGATTTCTTCGACCTGGCGCAGCAATAATTGCGTCGACGATTGAATGAATTATGTCCATTTTAAATAATGATTACATTTTTAAAAATGCTTCCGATTAATTAGGATTTTAACATGGTACAGAGAATACAAGGTATTCGCCCACTAATGTGTAGAAAAGTAAGAAAATCTCTGACATATTAATATTGACAGAGAGAGTAGAGAGATCTTATATTTTCTTCTATACTTTTGTGGGGCGAGGACGTCACTTCGCCCATTATCTCCACACAAAATGGTGGAACGTGGGTTCGCCCCACAAATGTATAGAAAAATAAGAAAATCTCTCTCTCCTCTCTCTGTCAAATTTATTAATATGTCAGAGATTTTCTTATTTTTCTATTCATTAGTGTGCGAACTGACATCAGCTGCAATGTGTCAAATAATGTCAAATAATGAGAATAACTTGTATTCTCTGTACCGTGGATTTTAGCAGGTGTCTCTTTCTTTTCTCCACACAAAACTTATGGCAACTTTTTATCAGCATAATGCTATTTTCTGGAGACCGCGTCAAATTTTACCAACTCGAACTCCATACTATACTTAACTCAAAAAATGTTGTTTCGTCGATATTTAGTTAAGCCTAGAATGGAATTCGGGTATTGGTAAAAAGTGACAGCCGTTAAAATCACAAATGATCGGAAGCATTTTAAAAAAAAAAACTTAAATGATTATTATTTATAATGGGTATAATTCATTAAATCGACGACGCAATTGTTGTTGCAGCAAGTTGAAGTGTTTATCATCGTCAAAGAACTCGATAGCAAAACTAAATAAATTATCGTTTTCAACAATCAAAAAATCTCAAAATTTTACCAGTATTTTAATGCTACGCGCATTAAAATTGTCAGTAAAATGAGTGGAGATTTTCAAAGCGCCTTCTATTTTGCAATAGAAAAAAAGACATATTTTACCAGTGAACTGCATACTTAAGCCTAGTATCTAGTTCGGGCAAAATAAATTTAACGCGGTCTCCAAATTTTTCATATTAAAATCACTGGTAAAATTTTGACATATGTTAATTTGGAGAAAACAAATGCCAGATGTCTAAAAAATTCATCGCTGAAAACCTTCAAATTGTTTATAAAGCTTAGATAAACATTTCTACAATTTGCAATTAAAAAAGGACTTAATTAATCTGAAAATTGTTAACAGAACTTAAATCCTTCAATAAATTAACAAAACAATCTGAAAATTTTCAATTAAAATTGAATTCTTCAATAAATTCAAAAAAACAATCTGTAAATGTTTTAAAATAAGTGGAGACATATAAAGAGCCATCTAAAATAAAATACTCACTTTTTACCAGTAAACTCCGTACTGCACTAGTAAAATCATCAGTAAAATTTTTGCTTGCGATTTTACCAGCGCTAAAATCTGTATGGAAATGTCACATTTTACTCGAACTCGATACTAGGCTTTAACTAGTAAGAGCTCAATAAAATTTCTGCTTGGGATTTTACCAGCGGTAAAATTTCTGCTTGGGATTTTACCAACGGTAAAATTTTTGCTTGGCATTTTACCAGCGGTAAAATTTATATGGAAATGTCACTCTATACAAGGCTTTAGTTTTCAAATTTGACCTAAAGCCGTTATTGAATTGCTTTGCCTTTTCAACTGGCAGCTTATCAATTCTTAAAACACACTTATCTCACACAAACAATTTTTAAATCCATCTAACAATTAGAACAAACATTTCTACAAAACGACTTCAATCAAACTCCCAACTTTTTTGCTTCATGATGACATTCAGTCCTCTTCAAATTCATCCATCTCCATCCCACTCTCTCTCTCCCTCATTCTTCCCATTTCGTGGTCAATTGCTTTGTTGATTTTACGAAATGAAATCTCTCTGAAAATTTATGCAAAGTAAAGACCAGTTGAGCCGTCTTTCAATATTCGTTAGTTCTCCGAGATACTTTTTCCTTTTCTTTTCCTTCTATGTATATTAATACAAAAGAAAAGTATTTTTTTTGGGACAAGGTCGCAATCACATTTTCAATCAACCGGGGAAATCGAAATTAAAATGAATTTCCATTGGAGTTATAGGGCTACCCGATACCAACTACACTCATACCAACTCTGAAAATTTGTTTTTCTTTTCGAATGAGATTTCAATTCACCTGAATAAATTTCAAGTCTGCACGTGCTTTTTCCATTCGATCGGAATCCAATACTTGCCATTTTTCCATCTTGTCCTTTCCACACGACTCTTTTCAACCCCCCTCTTTCCTCCCTTCCGCCTATGAGAAGACATAAGAAAAAGAAATTGCCATCAACTAAATGTGTAGAAAAAATATTTCAGAAAAAAATAAAGAATATTTAACTCGAAGAATTTAAAATTTCCTGTTTTTGCATCCTGTGGACGGCGATTTTATATATTCACAAACCATAAAGCATGCGAATTTTTAAGAATTTTTTTTTATTAAAAATGTAAAAAAGTTGTCGTCTCTTGCCAGCAACTTATGCCACTTATTATGTGCATATCCAGCAATGAAAACTCAATTAATTCGCAATGGGAAAAGTTACATTTAAATAATTGATTTTTTTTGCGTTCTTACAGGAATCCAACTGCACCCTAGGGACTTGATGAAGCTACTCTGCATTCCTGTGTTATTATAATTAGCTGACGAACTTGATTCCATGCAACCTTACTTTTTACGAAGAAGTTTTATACTTCTTGAGATAAGATTCTATTAGGGAATGTCAGAGCTTAGGGTAGTCTCTCGTCCACTTACATAAATGGCGATTGTGGGGAAAGGGGGATGAATTAATTTTAATTGAATTAAAACTTTTAAAAGTGGGATAATTATTTTTGACAGACATATACAGACAATTTACTGGTAGCTTTTTAATTGATCAAAACTAAGAATTAATTTCTGATCTTAGCCTTTTTTAGTAGGTTTTAAGTTTTTATACCCTGTATGAAATCTATAGGGTATACCAAGTTTGTCGTTCCGTTTGTTAACACCTAGAAATAAGGACAGTAGAGCAAAATGGATTGGACACACACCCACGCATATAGTCCAGTCAGTAGGAGTTTTTGACCTACAAAAGGTGGGGTAGTTGTGATTTTTATATATGTTATTTAGTTCCGTGCCCCGATGAAAAATCCAAGTTTTCATCCTTGTGATTGGGTCGGGGGGAGGCTGTGTTCAGCGAGGTTCGCCATCTTGGATTAAAAGTACCAAAAATTGGTTTTTTCAAAATAATTTCTCAACGGTTGATCTTACGACAAAAATGTAAAAATATAAAATTGAAGAAGACTAAATTCCCTAAATTTTTTTAATAAACGCTTTTTGTAAGTCTGATTTCTAACGAGTTACAGTGGCGGAAACATGTGAACATTCTTCCAAAAAAATGTATACATATAGTACCATTTATACAGGGTGTTTCGTCCATGGTGGTCCATAGGACAGGAAGTGATAGTAGTCACCTAGTCAAACAAAAAATTGTATGGCTAGGGGCAGGACGGCATCCCAACCGTTTCGGAGTTACGGGGTGTTTAAGAAAATTTGCCAGTCTTTCACAAAATACCCTGTATTTTAAAATGTACAGAGTGTACGGTCACTTACAGAGCTCATTGTATGCAGAACATCATGGCCTTTACAACGAGTGTCCGACCAGCCCCGTACTCCTCTCCCCTGCGGAGTTATGGTAGTCTAAACTAAGAATTTCCGGATTGCTTACCTATTTTTTACTTTGATCTTTACTTTTTACAAAAAGGTGGTTAACTTAATTTTTTTTTATAAGAGCTGTAAATTGTGAACTCTCCTCTTTAATTTGACCTAGTATAACCTATGTCCTAATTGTAGCCGTTAAAGAGCTATTAGCTCACAACCTATTCAGATCATAGCGAAATTAGACGATTTTTATTTAAATGACGTGTTTTCAATCACTAAGGGAACAAATTATCTTTAGTTTAGACCATCATAACTCCTGACGAAGGAGAGAGAAGTACGGAGCTGATCCAGCAGTTGTTGGAAAGGCCATTGAGTACCTACTGCATACAATTAGCTCTGTAAGTGACCGTACACTTTGTACTTTTCAAAATACAGGGTATTTCGTGAAAGACTACCAAATTTTCTTAATCACCCTGTAACTCCGAAAACGGTTGCAATGCAGGGGGGGGGGGGGGGCATACAGGCAGGGGGACATACAATTTTTTGTTTTGACTAGGTGACTACTATCAACGCGTTTCTTATGTTCAAATCGTATTTTGTACATCACTATATTCTCTGCAAGACAGATTTTTATAAAAATGTGAAAAAATTCTGTATTGCTGATAAATATTGTAAAATTTCCCATCTATTTACGGTCATAGTTTGTAACCCAAAATTTCTTATTCACGGACACTCTACGGACCAAGTGCGAATTTCTTTCATATGGGAAACTATTGAGTATAGCTGAAATACATGAATGCCACACGAAATTGTCGTCGACGCCATTTGGCGTCGTTATTTGTCGCAGACGTAATATAATGAATGCGACATTGTCGTTGTCATTTCAAAACAGATGAATTGAGCTTTGCGTTTTTGTGATGTCTGCGGAAAATTTTTTTTACATATTTTTTACAAGTATGCATAGTTGTATATAAAGCTTTATGCGGTTATGCCAGATTTAAAAGAAGGTACGCGAAATTTATCAACAACACGAATTTTTAAACTAAAATGTCGTACTACGACACGCAAATATTATAAAAAAAAAAATGTGTCGACGACTTTATCGCGTCGCATGTTTTTCTTAGCCCTAATTTCGCAACCTGTGGTATTCGAAATTTATTTTGACAGCGACAATATTGCGTGACGCATTCATTTCAGCGAAAATTAGGTAGTTGCCGCATTTACCGGCGAATGTATCAGTTTCGTGTTAGGTCATACACATACATATATATCAAACTTTTATATTTAAATGAAGTTTCCATTAGAAACGTTCCAAATAAGAGCTAATTGTATATTTCTTACCTTTTTCTCACCACAATGACTATCTTTTAACTTGTTCACATGAAGCGGACTAGACTGCATTATCGAGTTCCGGAATGAAATTGGAACTCTGTGAACACTTGGTACTACGCGAATTAGAACTATTCTAATGCAGTCTACTCCGCTTCAAGGTATTTGATATTACGTGACAGAAAGTCAATTTACTTATTTTCATAGTAGAATAAGCATACGAAATTAAGCGAAATTTAGTGGGGCACAAATCACACATCTAGGGAATAAAAGCCTGAGCAGCTATCACTGAACGCCCATATCACCAAATCAGATTTTTCCTTTTCTTTCTTTTTGAATTCTGTATTTAAGAAAAATTGCATATTTGACCAAAAAATGGACACAAAAGATATTGTTTTGCAAAATCAAAAATTTAAAGATAATAAAGGCTTATTTATTGAGATAAATATTTCATTGAAACTGTATTAAAATTTGCAAAATGGAAAATGTACAGTATTACGGTAGGAAGGTTATTTTCTAAATTTTCTGTCAATTTCAGACGTACATATACACTACATGTCGACATTTACAATCGCCGCCCAATTATTAATTTGTATAGATTTAGTTTCTTTTTAAAATTTTGAAAAAGTGGAACAAAATTGCGCGGGTTGTAAATAAATAAATAAATGGGTTTCATTATTTATGAAATTATGATATTGAAGATGAAGAAAAACAGTGGCTTTATGGTCTATGGCGAGATTTTAGCAGATAAAATTTGAATATCAAGATCTTCAAAAAAAGCAATTTCTTAAGTACTCAGATGGACCAAGGACGCGACTTTAGAGCCTATTTTCCGACCTCTTTTGGACTCGGGACATCTATGATCCCCCCAAAGCCAAATCCTGAATGCGGTACTGCTTCTATGCGTTCGTATACATTTATAGGACGTTTCACTATCAGATTTGGGTAAAAGTCTGAAAATTTTAATTTGTGTATAGCAATGATGAAAGTGTTGCCAGATTTTACTTATTTTCGAATTTAGATCTACAATTAGGTATAGGAAGGTTGTCACATACAAGCTCAGTGATGTTTAAAGCAGTCTCCAAATATGTATAGTGAAAGTCAATCTTATGGAAACACTATGAAGGAGTTACAAGATTTCACTCATTTACCAATTTTATGTTTTTTTTTTTTTTTTTCATAAAATTACTGTGACAAAATTTCAGTCCGCACTGGCCAGATTTTGTTCGACAAATGGGCCTTAGAGAATAAATATTGATATAGCTCTGATGGCAATCGAGGCCTCACCCGTAGAGGATATTATGTACCGAAGGTGTGGACTTAAGCCGAAACTATAATAAATGGGGCGTTTGAAGGGAAGCTGCTACGTGCCATGTAAAGTTCGAGATAGAAATTACTACAGCAGAGAGTGCATCATGATTGTATGAGAACAATATGTATCCCAGTATAATCATCTTCTTAATATTATTATCCTTATATTCCTTAAAAGACATTGCATAGAAGCCCAGTAGAAATAGATACTTGTATTCAATCAGATTCAGTCATGTGCGAAAGCTTTATGTTCACTAACAGACCTTCCAGTTATCAGTAGACTTAGAGTTAAAACTAATTTCTCTAAAGTTTTTTATTATGTTTCAAATTCTGACAGAGTTGAGTTCCAAGCTAACATACAAAGCCAGCTAAATGTAACTGTTGTCTCAAATGTGCCTTAATGGACTGGGAATCTTAAGCATTCGCGATATTATTTTAAATAATAAATTTTTACCCTTTTCAAAATTTTCTGTTACCTGCGCGATACAGAATCAACCGTATGATGAATGCAGATACCTTGATTTTTTGTACGGTTATACCTTAAAGTTCTGATATTTACTGCTCGCCTTCCTTTAAAAATAATGTTCCTACTATCACAATACAGCAGACAAGCGCCGGCAGTTTATTTAAGAAAAGTATCATTTAACATAAAAAACTATAGCATCCAACTCCTGTCTCTATTCCACCACTCTCTTCCTCTCTCGAAACTTTTCTATTTATATTTTATACACAAAATTTTCCATGTTGATTTTCACTTCCCTTTTGAATTTTGTTTTCCCCTAAATTTATATTTGATGTAAATTCTTTCAACCATTTTAATTTTTAATTAGTTCCTTTTTTTGTCATTAATTAAAGCTCTTCCTCCTTACTCATTTTTAAATTCAATTTATGTTTACATAAAAACATTGCATTTACATTAAATACAGAAACTAAAATAAAATTGAATTAATTTGAATAAAAGAAAGAAAAAAATTGCAGCACTGAACTCCCTTATAAGCGAGTTGATGAGTGATTTGATTAATATTTTTGAATAGGACAAGAGAAATGTAAGCACAACAACCTTCCCTTTAACATTCTTTTCAAATAGTTTCAAACATTAAAGGGCGCAATTTCCTGGCAGAAGGAGTGAGCAAATCACAGAATACCTTCCTGCATAAAAAAACTAGAGTTGCGTGTCTCATATAATTTATATATAGAAAAAAAATATATAAAATCCGCCAAGGCCATTCGATGTCAACCACTGATAAACTTTTCGGGTTACTTCCGGGTAATTTCCGGACACTGTCCTAATAGGTGAATGTATGTATGTAGAAACGAGGCTATGCTCTGAGTTCGTTGCTTTTTTTTACTTTACTTTTTTCGGTGGTATCGTGATGACTATTACAGCAAATTTCCAGCTAAAAGCTTTTCTCCCAGGGCGTTCCCAGTTGTCCTTACATTATTTGTTCATGATTTTGATTTTTTTTCTGTTGTAGCTAGCTCCATAGTGATATAGAATATAAAATCCTGCATACCTTACATAATACATAAGTATATAGGTATAGAAGACACAACCTTACTGCCAGTTACCATACAGTTTTGGTTATAAAAATCCGCTGAATAAACTCCATTGCTATGCATGTACGTACATAGATATATGAAATGTACAGGAAATTTGTCAAGTCCCTGACTTCAATATCATCTCCAGCAGAGTAATAAGGCCCACTTCCTTTTGATTCACGAATAAATCTTTTGAAGCACTCTGCATTGGCTCAATTTAAAACTTGGAGCGGGGGTACTTGCCTTCTGTCCTATTTTCTATCCTGGAATATTTTGAGTGGCGTCACGTATGTATATAGTAAATATATGGTGTAAGTGTAAACAATTCTCATCTCACATGTTGTTTTCTGTCGAACATGAATGTACGTACATAGTACATTCCAACACCCTTATTTGCATTAGAAAAAATTCAATAAAGCTGCTTATGCAGGGCGTGCAGTATGAACTTTGAAGTAATGTATGTATAGGAATTGATGAAGTCCATGTATAAAAATTAAACTTAAAACCATATAAGGAGAATGGTTGCACAAAAAAGTATCTCGTCGTAAGAACTATTGCGATGGACAATAAGAATTTGATCGATTAAAGAGTAGAAAAATCTAATCTCGGCAATACCTATATTTTCGAACTTGGCTCTAAAAGTATAACTTAACACGTTTGAATTTTTTCAACTAATTAAAAATACAAAAAAACTAATAATTCGAAATTTCTGTATGGCAACCCCCTTCACATAGATTCCCGACTTTTATCCATTCGAACTTTGGTGACCATACCATTCTCAAAACAAGTTTACGAATTTGCGAGTGACGAATTGTTACATATTATCACTTATGGGCTCTATTGGACTGGGTATAGAATCCCAGTTTTAAAAGTCTCGAAACAAACAAAAAACGAAATATTATAAAATAATCGACTTGGAAAAACTAAGTTGAAGATTAAATAATTTCATTTCTAGAATTTGGAAAAACATTTGAGTTGCGTACGGAATCGCGAAACTCGAAATTCCGATTACACAATTCTGAGAAACATCATTGCGGAAACGAAAATCAGTAAAACAAAATCCCGAAACGTAAAATACCAGAAAATTAAATTATTTACATGTTGGACGTGCAAGACTAAATAGAGGATTTATAAAATTCGAACACATCAAAATTCAATGGATCCAATCTAATGGATTTTCCGGGACTTCGAGTTTCGAAATTTTTTATTATCGTGACTTCCGTGATTTTGTACTGTAGTACTTTAAAGTTTCGAAGTTTGATAATCGCACAAAATACCAATCACATAGTCCCGAAAAACAAAAACAAATATAAAATCCCGGAATATCAAATAATGAAATTTGTTCAATACGTATTTTCGGTATTTCAGTATTTTGTGAAAGTTTATACTCAGCAATTGATTTTTATATTATTTCCAGGGTTCTATTATTTTTCAAATTCTAAAGCCGGCTCCAGACGATGCGCCCACTATTTGAGAAACATAAAATCACCGCATATTATGTCTACATTTTTCGTTTCGCATCAGCCAACTAGATGATTCTATACTGTGGCAATGCGTGCACTTGGACAAAGTTTGTACAAATTCAGAAGATGCGCTTGTTACTTCACACAGAAGATGTGTTTCTATGTGAAAGGTGTCATGCGGGAACATTTGTTCAGTTTGCTGCTCGTGTTTTTACTGTTTTGAATTTGATATTTAGTTATTATTCCTGAGCGGTAGTAGTTTTGAATCTAAATAAGCAGGCGCTAGACCTTGATGCACCTTTTCGGTAAAAATATAAACCCAGCTTAACTTTTTAATTTTTCTAGCCGAAAATACCAGATTTCAAAGTCTTTTCTCCCAGCAAATATGAGAAGTCAATTTGACATTTTACTTTATGAAATGGTTAGTAACTGGCTGAAGTTTTCACCATCACAATGGCAGAGTATATAGCCTATAATATAGAAATCAGGGGAAAATACATTGCTATCCTTTTAGATTTTCAGGCAACTTTGATGGCTCGGATAACATCTAGGTTACTAGGGGATTGTAGGTCGTCCGTGGATAAGCTATGTATTCACAACAAGGTGTCTCTTCAGTGGGTCACATGAGGATCATGGGGAATGAAAAGGCTGACTTTCTAGCCAGGTCTGGCCATGATTCTGGGTTCATTGGTTCGGAGCCAACCGTAGGCGTTGCCACTTCGATTACCGAGGCTCTCATAAAAGCGGATGTTCATATGCAGGTGCACAAAACTTTTTCCTGATGGGCCCAATATGAATTTCTCTGATTTTCTCTTAGGGCTCGGAAGGAAACAAATTCTGTAGAACTTTGATTGGCGTCATCACCAACCACAGCTCGTTTTACGCTCATCTAACAAGGATCAGAGTTGTTGACAGCCCTGAGTGTCTGTTTTGCCTGGAAGGAGAGCCTGAGACAACCGAACACTTTCTGTGTGCTTGTCCGGCTTTTGTCCAGAGCAGGCTGGATACGCTAGGATCTGCCCTCTTATCTGTGGATGAGCTGTAAAAATTACCTCACAAAGACCTTCTGCGCTTCATTAATAGGACTGGAAGGTTTAGGTGAAAGAGTTTATAGCAGGTTAGCACAATGGGCCACCCAGGACTCTGTGCTTGGGATCTCTCGTCCCCTGCTTAAACAAAATAAAAAACTGGTTGAAACATGGAGAAAAATAAAAATTCATAACAAATACTCGATTGAATTCGTTTCATTCAACTACTTTTCTATCAAATTAAACGAAAATATATTGAAATTGAAAGATTTTCCAAAAACGCGTAAACGTTTATGCTTGGAACCGAATGCATCGCAGCCACCAAGCACAATGCGGTGATGAAGTGTCAAAACCGTAGCCACCAAACATAGTGAACACAATGGCCATTGATGACTGCGTCAAGATGAAATTTAAATGAATTTTGTTAACTGTATTAATAATAAATTGGGACCACAATATTATTATTTTTAAAATTTTTCACCAACATAATTAAATTTTCTTTGAAACTCATTATGTTCAGCATACAAAATTTTAAAACAAACAAAATGTTAATCAGCTGTGAAATGTCAACGCACAATAATTGCGCAAAATTTGAAAGCCGACCAACTTTTGCGTGGTAGCTACGATGACTACGTTCATTGCGGTCACTTAATGGCATTGCCTTATAACACTTCTGCGTGACATTTTTCTGTTCCAAGGATTAACAATTCACTATGAAATGAGAAAATAATTCGTATTGAATACTTTGAAGTTCAGTATGATAGCTAAATGCATTTGGATTTTCATTAACCTGTCTGTTGCTCGTTTTGAAAGCAAACCGTAGCTTTACTTAAGTTCGTTCATACTTCGAGTCAGGAGTCTGCTTTTCGCAACTTAAACGTTATCGTTTAATTTTAGTATTTCGCCTATGTTCACTCATTTGAATACCTTTCTCGAAGCTGAATTTGAAATTGAGTACATTAACAAATCGCACACTGTCGAAATTTTTCCCAGTAATCATATAAAATTATAGCAAAATTTTAGGCAAAATCGAAATTGTGGCAGAAACAAAATTTGGTTCAGTTGTGAGTATGTATATGATTTTTTGGAACTTAGATATTAAATAATATTGTGTAATTCTTCGTCAAAAAATTACAGCCAGATGTTCGAACTGATGATACCGGGGGTGCCTCTGCCATTAGTTGATTTAATTAATTAATCAGTTACCATCAACTCCTTCATCATAAACATATTTTTAGTGAAATACTTATACAGAAGTATATAATGTACATAGGTTTGATAAGTGAAATTTTTATGATAAATAAACAAGTTTTCAATTAGAACTCGAAAATTTTCAATTTTTTTATAAGCTTATGTTGTTGAAATGAACGAAGGGTTGTTTGATGTGAATATTTTCAAATTGCATGAGACAAATGTTCCATTTCTTGAACGTTTTATACATATGTTTGATGTGAATATTTTTACAATCAGGATATATGCGTTCAATACGAACGTTTCCATATTGTTAAAATAAACGTTAAGCGTCATTGGTTCCGTTTTAAATTCGAAATCGTTTGGTTTAAAGTTAAACAATGATTTCGTTCAATTTGACATATTCATTTGTCTCTGTGAAGGACCCTTTTAAGTTTCTTAGCCAATTGAGGAGTATCATAACAAACTCTTTGAAAAATAATGTTTTACTTATTGTGCCCTAGATGATGAAATCAAAGGGTATACTAAGTTTCTGATTCCGTTTGTAATGTACAGAAATAATGCTGGTCAAGATAAAAGGGTGGACACCCACACATAGTATTAAAAGTTATTAAAATTTTTACATGTTCGTCTGTCCGTCTGTCCGTTCTTACAATAACTCGAGAATGCATTCACTTAGAGTGCTAAAATTTTACACACGGGCTTTTTTTAAATAAAAAGTAAATTTAAGTTCTAATATGGGACCAATCGGGCAACTCCTTCGTAGGGTTGCCATACAAAAATTTCGTTTTTCACTATATATTTGCGAACTGTGTGAGAACGCGTCGACGTAGAGAGCTGAAATTTAGTACATGTCGTTTTCATAAAAATAGTAAATACAATTTCAAAAATGGACTAAGTAAGTCGGGCAACCCTTTCTTGGTGCTACCATATCAAGGTCACATTAGCGATGGAAGGGTTTTCCGTAACGCTGTCCTCTTCAAACAAATTTACCAAAATCAACTGGCGATGCTACCAACAAAACTTTTACCGGAGCGAAATACAATGATACCGCATTTATTCATAAGTGATGCGCTCTAAATTCGAGAATTTCAAGGCCGTTCTCAGGAACTTTTCAAAAGGGCAGTACAGAAGGGATTTTTAACTGCAGGCATTCTCGAGCTCAACGAATCGTTGAAAATACATTTGGCATCTTAACTTCTGTTTTTCGTGCATTGCAAAAACTTATGTTGCTTCAACCAGCAAAAGCAGCCACCGTTATCATGACCTGTCTTCTGCTACACAATTTTTAAAAAAAAAGTAAGCGCCACATGGTAATTTCAATTGTGAATAGAATTGAACAATATGACCAAGCGCATGGCTCCAAGAACAAAATGATATGACTGCTTTCTTACCAATCCAAAAGATTGCAAGAAAAGCAACAGATGAGGAAATTCGGAATGAATTTGCAGAATATTTTGCGACAAACGGTAAGGTTTTATGGCTAGATGAATATTGTTAATTATAATTATAAACTAATTCCTTATATTACAAGATTAAATTTACGTACCTCGCATCCACTGGGAAAGTACCAAAGAACAAGTACTTAAGTACAAGTACAAGTACCGAAGGCCTAAGTACTTCAGCATGTATGAAAAGTAAATGTAACTAAGTATTAAGTATAAAAAGTACTGAGTACTTTTTGAAGTACTTTTTAAAGTACTTTTTTAGAATCTTTGAACGTTGGTAGTAATATAATGAAGTTTATAGTTAATAGATATTAATAAATAAATTCCTTTTGAAAACTGTATTATGTATAGTAACCAGTGGCTACTGTTTATAGTTTTCGGCGCTGCACGTTGAGTAAAACTTTTACCTCTCATTGTTACACTCATAAAAACTATTAGAGGTTCGCCCAAGCACCCATTGTAGCTTCCAATAATGCATAGAAATTCTAAGGAAAAACTTTCCAGTAAATTTCTAAGACAAAATTGAGACCTTCCCTACATCAGATCGAGACATCGTTGATTTTATATTGGAGGGAGGCATTGCTTGCTTACCCTTAGTTATGTCATGAAGTCGAGGCATCGTCGATTTTATATTCGAGTGGTTTTTGTTCACCTTGCCCAGTCTTGTTTGTATGTTATTAGTTTGTCTAAGGTTCTGCTACATGCTGCATGCTTTGACAGTTCTTTGTGTGCTTTAAAACTCAACAAAAAAGGTGTTGCGCTAGAGATTGTGTTTGCTTTTCTACGAAGAGTTAGATATTTGTAGGTACTTAATAGACTCAGAAATACTTAAGTAAAAATCTTGGTACTTAAGTACAAGTAAATAGAAGCAAGTACTCATGTTCAAATACTAAGTAGGGCATTTCAAAACTATTGAGTAATAAGTCTTAAGTTTTTGTTTATATTTATTACATACTAGCGTTTAAATCTTAGATAACAGCCCTTTAATTCAGCTTCTTCTTCTCTTTACACCCAAACAAAAATATTCTTACTTTTTTTAAATCTTGATGCTACTTTCCATTGACTGATAAAATAAGTAATTACGAAACTCCTAAGATACTGCTTAAATACCAAATAAGAGTACCACTACCTTCACAAACTTATAACCAAAGCAATTGTGGGTCCAGTCATAAAGGACCCTACGTACCTACCTGTGATTATTGCTTGTTTGCAATTTTATCATCTCGCTTGAATATGCCAATAAATCGCCAGTGCTAAAACTGATAAAGGTATTGGCATGCGATTTTCTTCCAGTAATAGAGGGTAGTAGGGGCATTAATAAGAAGCAATAAATATGCGTTACATGGAAGATAGTTTTTGAAATAAATAACGGTATTTATGAAATTTGTGCGTAAAAAAAATTAAAATTTTGGAAATATTTGAGAATAATTTAGATGCTTAATTAAAAACTAAAGAGTAAAACTTTTTTCGGCAGCTACTATTCTTGGCTATTTAATAAGAGCAGCAATAACCAAAATCAATATGGTGGTTCAAAAGTTATACTCATTTATTCCAATCAGGGTTCACGAATATTGGCGAAATCTTCAACTGGCCACAACTCAGGAAGGTTTCTAGGGGGGTATGTGGAACAATTTTTTGATCAGCCTACCTCAAGGAATCGCGTGGTATACCGGAAGGTATCTTGATCTGAATCACCCTGTATATGAATATTTTCTTTCAAATCGCATTTTTCGCTTTTTCTTGTTCAGAGCAACCAAGCTGCTTTTTACGTTATCGTCAAATTCACAGGAGTTACTTCAAAATGCTTTCGAAGTCACTAAAGCGTGTTGCTCTGAATAGACTCCTAATTTCTAAACCGAAGAAGTTAAAAAAAAAATCGAGGAGCACTACCCCTTTCGCAAAATTGTTTTTTTTTTTATCTATGTGAAATATTAAAACTAATAGAAATATAATTAATTTTAATATTTTATGTAGACATATACAAATCATGTTGGAAACAATTGAATATTGCATTGCATCGGAAATACATAAATGCTGAAAGTTTCAGACGTTTAGCTTTGTGAAAAAGCGTGTAAAAATACCGTTATTTCTTGGTACGATGTGCTTTCGATGTGTGATAAGTTCGCCTTCTAAGCGGGCTTGATCGCACTTGCGCACATGAATTGTATAATCATCCAGTCCAGACGCTTTTGTCTGTACCATAATGTAGCGCACATTCACAAGTCAACACGAATCCGGTGCATCATCTGTATTATTCATCCAGACGATCTGATGTTTGCCTACACTTGACACATATTTTCCGTGTGGACGCAATTCTGCAGATTTGCAAGCTGCCACTACCATCCATACGATGCCAGATTTGATAAAATTTCGAATGGACCGGCGCGGCGCGTCTTAGAACATACCTATAACTAAAAGAAGCGATCGTATAAAAACCCTATCGGTGTGAGGGATGCTCAGTTTTTAGACGAACGGGTGGAAAGGTAAGAGGAATGTGACCAAGTTTAACCAAGCTTTAAACAAGTGAACTTGACATTAGTCAATTTTGTGAATTCGAATTAAACATTACATTCGTGCTTTTGTGCCGGGTTTTGTATTTTGTATTTTAATTAATTAAAAAACTTTTAATTGTTCCCCAAATTGTGTTAATTTTATATAAAAACATTTGAAGTGACAATGTAGTGCTTAAGTAAATAAACCTGAGAATATTTCAACAATGAAATGTGCTGTGCGGTGCTATTGCAATAATCGCCGAATTAATCCCGGGAAAGAATTTTTCAGGCAAGTTTAAGTCCTGAATTTAAACTAGAAAGTTTTTTTCAGCAAGTACGTGCAAAAGAACTGAAAATAACCGGCCAAGTGCGAGTCGGACTCACGGACGAAGGGTTCCGCACCATCGTACAAAATTTAACACTATGTACTTTTGATTTATTTTTTCAAATGAGAGTAGGCCGCATGTGAAAAAATAATAATAATGCTTATGATAATAAAAAAACATCATGTTTCTTGTATGGGGGCCCCATTTAATTTTTAATTTTATTTTATTTTTATTATTTGTTATTATAGCGGCAATAGAAATACACACTCTGTGAAAATTTCAACTGTTTACCTGTTACGGTTAAATAGATACCGCCCGGTGACAGACAGATAATAGTAAGAATGAAAAAGCCGAAAAAATCACCTTTCTTGTTTGGGGGCCCCCTTTAATTTTTTTTTATTTTTATTATTTGTTGTCGAAGTCTTAGTAATAGGGTTCCCGTTATTACCCTTTGGGTACGGAACCCTAAAGGGATGGGAAACAACAACAAGTGTTCAAAATATTTCTTTGTTGACGTTTTTCTGTTCCCAAGAGTTTTTTTTTTCACAACAGCTCACAAATTTGTTTTATTTTAAATAATTACGCAAAGCCCGTCAAATATATTTCAGATTTACTACTTCCATGAGCATAACGAATGCATAAACATAATTCCACCACATAGTGGGAGATGTAGCAATTTTTCGGGCTTATTACGCTTTATTTAGTTTTATGTTCTAAGACCGGCCCACAATACAGCACAGGAATTAGGGCTTAAACAAAGTTGCGACGGCAGACGACAGACTATTGAAGTAATAGGAAAGATCCTCTCCAGGAGAAGTTTTATGTAGCGTGCATTAGTGTATTACATAGGAATGGATTGGGATTTGCTTGAAACAAGATTGGGATCCGCAAGGGGTCCCTGGAATGTAGGCCACAACAAGGCCCATTGTTCACCCTCCAGTCTTATGAGCAATTGCTCATACGTCCCAACCGGACGTTCTAACAACTCTTCTTTCCGGTTTCATGCAGTTCTTCCAGTAGGTGTCAGCCAAGAAATCCCGAACGTTTTCCTAAGAGGGCCGGAAAGTGAAAGAAATTGTGTCACCGTTTCGGATTGCTCTCCGCATCCTCTGCCGAATGTTCAACAAGCCCCATCCTATGCAGATGACCCGCGAGAAGAGAGTGTCCAGTGAGAATTGACACTAGAGTTTTCTGGGTTGGCTTGCTTAATCCCAGTAGCTTTTTCGTTCCTCTGCCTTTCATTCCCGCTAATACCGCTATGTCCTGGCACCCAAAGCACCAGTATTCCGTTGTTCCGAGAAAAGAAATTTAGGGTGGTTTTACATCCCAATACAAGTCTGGAGGCTGTAAAAGGTTTTGATAAGGCCTTGACAGCTTCCTGGAAGTCCGAGCAGATTCCAATCTGCTTGTTTTTAGTATCTGATTTTAGGAGATACCTTCCTACTTCAAGTATGGCCTTGACTCCCGCCTGGAAAGCCGTTACATGGCTTTCAAGGTGTATGGAAATTTCCATGTGGGGCTCCTCGCAGAAAACAACTGCTCCGGTGTTCTCTTCAGATTTGAAGCCGCCTGTATATATGACAGGGTTTGTTAATGATTGAAGCACAGAATGTGATTCCCGTTCTGCCCTATCTGGAATTTTCGATTTAAAGTTGCTCTTCAGCATAGTCTCGAGGAGATGATCGCAGTCCCTGTCTATGACAGGTACGATGGACTGCATGAATTCAAAGATGGATTCATGTGGAACTCTGGTATCAGCGTGAATCCAGCTCTAATTGATATGAAGCCGCAGCGCAGCGATTGACGTCCCGTTCTTGACGTGTATATGCACGGGGTGTATGTTGAGGATGGCCTAAGAGCTCTCGAGCTGGTTGACTTGAGAGCACCACTTACAGTAAGGAGGAACAATCTTTGAATCTTCTCCAATATCTTGCGATGATTGACGAGCTTCATTGCCTTCCACCACACCAAAGAGTCGTAGGATAACTTGGGTTGGATAACGCTACTATAGATCCAAAGAATCATTCGTGGTTTAAGTCGCCGCTTTTTCCTATAGATCTGAGGTACATCGCGAAGCCTCGAAGTGCTTTATTCGTTCTGTTCTTAAGGTGTGATTTCCAGCTTAATTTTCTATCTAATATGATATCTTATCCTGTCCTTCAGTTCCAAACGTGTGGAGCCGATGGAGGGTAGATTCAATCTGGGAGTGTTCCTTTTCTTAGTAAAGAGGTATAAATCTGATTTCAATGGATTTATGAAAAGTCGGAAATCCGTAGCCTAGTCCATTCGGATCGCATTCTACACCAATTCGCAGAGCTCAGATTCGTAGCTACCGGTGACCAAGATCACCAGGTCGTCGGCGTAACATACTGATTTGTATTCCATCCCGATGAGTGTTAGAGTGGTAGAGATCATCCATAATGAGCATCCACAAGAAAGGTGATAAAATATCGCCTTGAGGGATGTCTCTCTGGACTCTTCTTACTCTGCTTACCTCCCATTTCGGCAAAGACAGTTCTATTGTTCAATATGTGTGTGATCCAGTGTTTTAGGGACCGGTTCACTCCATGTTTTGTTAGCATTTCAGTGAACGTATATAGAAGGACATTGTTAAAGGCACCTTCTACAGCGATAAAAACAGCCAGCGCAGATTGTTTAAAGAGGAAACCATTTCAATAGTGTGGACAACCTCTAACTTTATTGAATTAATTCAATTACGACAGAGACCGACGGCACTGCAGATTCCTATGTAAGACTAATAATTTTTTTGTTTTTTCGATTTAATATGTATGTATGTTCGCCTGAATATACGCAAAACTACATACTACATAATTAAAAAGATAAATCTAATATTGTTTTACTTTATATGTATACTTTTTCAATATAAAACATGAATTTACACGGTTTCGGTTTACACGGTATTTTGGCAGAACGAATCCACCATGTAAATCGTGGGGCAGGTGTATATGTAAAAAACCGAAATTTTTATATGGCAACACCAAGAAGAGGTTCCCCGATTTAGTCCATTTTACAATTTTATTTGTTATTACTATAAAAATACCATGTACTAAATTTCAGCTCTCTATGTCGACGCACTCTCAGGCAGTGTCCAAATATATAGTGGAAAACGAAATTTTTGTATGGCAACCCCACGAAGGAGTTGCCCGCTTTATATCATTTTCGAACTTAATTTTACTTTTTTCGCTAAGTCCATGTACAAAAGTTTAGCTTTCTAAGTGACAGACTTTAAAAAATCCATTTTGCTTTACCATCATTATTTCTGTGCGTTACAAACCTATAGATTTCATATAGGTTATAAAAACTGGAACTTAATTGAACACGCACACAACTGAACTTGGTAATCATATAAAGAACTACAGCTGTGCAAAATTATTGGTCTAGGCACAAAAGTCTAGCAAAATTCGCGTGCAGTAGGCGACAAGGTGTACGCCGGCCCAATGTGTGGTAAGTGTGCACATTATCTGGAGCCGACTTTATACTGTATGCACTCGTATTCTCCGAAATTTTTACTTTTAAGACTTCTACGATTTATTATTCCGGGATTTCAAAGTTAGCAGTTTCCAATATTATCCTAAAATGTAACAGATTTTTTAGGTTTCCAGTATTTACTGGAATTTGGTACCTACTAGTTTTGGGGATTTTTGTATGCTTTCATGAAAAATATATTTTACAGAAGAGTAAACAAACAACAAAATTTTTCATTTTATTTTGTAAAAATTAGGTATACAATTTTATCCATTATTGCAATCCCGTTACAAACGCTTAATTTCCAGAATTTCGTATACGGTATTTTGTTCTCTGAAATTATGCGTTGCTGACACGGGAACAATTCCACCTAAAACTCTCTCACTCTTTCACCTTGGTGTGATGATTAACTTAGAGCTTTTGTATAATGCAAATACTGGGTAAGTTTCCTTTCGCCAACTTGACAAGAGACTTGACGGAAGAGATTGGTATGTCTCGGAAAAAGAAATTCTAGCAATAATCTTAGTAACAAGAAGCTTCCGGTATTATTTGTACGACAGAAAGCTCACACTGACCACAAGCTAATTCTATACAGAAGCAATGATACAGGGTTACAGTTACCGCCTCTGGGAAACAACGACTCGCAACTCAATTAGGAAGCTTCAGAACTTTCTTGAAAGATTAAGCTCACTTGAAGCTGATAGAGTAGGTAACGCAATAATTAAAAATTGTCGTCTTCTTCACAACTAACTAAATTCCTCGTAGTAATGGAGCAGATGGAAAAACTAATTAACAAATGCTGTAATTGGAATTTTAGCTAGGCTCCAAACCATCGAATAAAATATTATGTGTGCCCAATGTGCTTTATCGTAACGGGTTATACTGTTGTTAGCCCATTGATAGGCACCGGTCGGTGAAGCTAGGATCCAAACCCATAGAATGCTGAAAATTATTATAAATTTTTACTTTTTATCATTCATGAAAAGTCTGGTTCATCTCCTAACTTAAATGATTTTGCACTCTCATACAGACTGTTGCTTGCCTTTACCCCAATTGTGTTAATATGGATGAAGAACTATGGCTTTTATAAAAAAATACATGGCTCACATTAGAACGATATGTTGCCCAACAATACATAGATAGGACTTCGTCTATAACGTGATATATTCACCCATTTCCTAGTAACAAAATGAGCAGGGCATACGCAAATGATTTTCTAAAAGCTTCCTTTTCTATTATTCGATGGTTCTATTTTGTTAAGATAGAACTAACATCATCATGCACTGCAACTATGAACACTCTACTTCTGTACTCCTTGCTGCAAGTAAATAAAGGGCGGGGGGGGGGGGGGGGGGGGGGACGTCAGAAAGTTTAATTGTGTTTATATTCCCAGAAATTATCGGTTAAAACATGTGGCCCTGGAGCTTAACTAACGTTTTTGCAGGAAGTGTGAAGGAATTATCTGGATGCCATTCATAGCATAGCATAGCTAGCTAGCGTTCTCCCAATTTATGTGGGACTGCACATACTGCACAGAGTTTTTCGTGTTCGTTGCAAGAATGGGCGGATGGCCATCAGATCTGTTGCATTTTGTGTGTGTTTTGCAACCTGAGGCGATAGATTTTATGCCACAGCACTATATGTAGATAGTTAAAAGGTAAATAATACTAGAGAAATAACAATATATCCTCGTGCCATGTACAAGGATTTTTTTATACTTCTGTGGAATGCCATAGAGTATGTGACGAGAATGTCTCTAAACTTAACATAAATTGTGCTGCCGCTGCAGATGGATTACTAAAACGCGATATCCATCGATATATGTATGTGTACATGTAAGATGTACTTAGGGAAGTTTCACATCTGTCAATATTTCTACATTGTTCTTTGAGATATTGTTTGGATTCAGTGACATAGTTTCATTTGTATTTTCCATCATGAAAGGATGAAAGGATAAACTGAAATTGAAATATTTTCTCTGGGTTGGCTTATATTCTCATATGCCATAATCTCAAAAAAGTATAGATATTGCAAAATTAATTGCATACATGGGGTGTAGTGGACAGTCCCTTAGGCGAGATTTGAATAGAATTATGAAAAATAAAATCCCGAAAATGAAATCAATCCGAAAGAGATCTGGACAAAAAACTGAGAATAAATATAATCGCCAAAACCTATTGAATAAAAATAAAAGCTGTTTGCATAATTTTACGGTTGTGTAGCGATATCCTATTTTTCAATATTCGGTTTAATGAAAATCCCACAATTTTTTTTTTCTTTTTTTTTCAAAATCCACATGTTTTAAAATCCCATTTTATAAAGTCGAATTCTCTTTCAAAGATATCGGAATCAGATCTCTGCTGCAAAAGTTCCCGACTTCTTAGAAAAAGAAAAAAAATGAAAAATGATGTAACATACCTGCATACCTACTTAGTACTTACATACATATACTGAAGCCTGGTTATCTCTGGTAATATATTATCCTTGAAATTTTCAATCATTTTTTTTTTACATTTCCTTGAAGAGGGGAAAAACTGAAATCAGATTTTTTTTCTTCGCGTTCTCAAAACAGAATATACCTATTATAGCCAATCCTTTTAGGAATTATTTTCAGAAATTTGAATTATCAGGATTTTGATTTTTGTGACTTTTGACTTTCGAGATTTCATTTTTGTGGTTTTTGGCTCTTGGAATTTTTCGGGACTTTGATTTTCAGAATTTGGCTCCCGGGATTTTTTTTTTAGATTTGTTATCAGACCTTATACAAATATATCTTGGATGCATCCTCGTCAAAACTGTTACCTCTTCAATCAGGTGTCCCACAAGGGTCAATTTTTGTGTCCTTTCTTATTTATGTTGTATATTAATGATATGGTGATAGTTCCTAAGTACTCTTCCATGATACTGTATGCTCATGACGTACAATTATTTCTGTCGTCATCTATAACTAATGCTGCTAGCGATATCTCTTACTTTGATGAGGATCTTTCTCTTATACATAACTGGTCACTCAGAAACAAGTTATCCTTGAACGCTAATAATACTCAGAGCATAATTCTTTACAATCAGCCACTTGACGTTTCTTCCTTTCCATATCTTTATCTAAATGGCACTCCTATTGAATATAAGATCGTGGTTAAGAATTTAGGTATGCTTATTGATGGCGATCTGTCCTGGCAAAGTCATATCAATGCTACTGTGTCTAAGGTTTACTACGCGTTGAGCTTGTGGCGACATGTAGAGTGATACGCGCATGACTCATTAAGGCTCTGATTGTCCCTATTATTACTTACGGAGCTTGTGTATACTGCAATATTAATAGCTCAGGTCGTAGGAAGCTAAATGTGGCATTCAATGCTTGCGCTAGATATATTTTTGGCCTTAGGAGAGATGACCACGTGTCAGCTGTAACTAAGCAAATTTTTAGATGTAAGTTGGATCACTACTTGGACTACCTGTTATGTGTTATGATGCACAATATAATCAATAATAATTCTGCCGAATTCCTTAAGGATAATATTGAATATCTGTCAGCACAACGTACGCTATTATTGAGGGTTCCTCGGCATTTTTTCCTATATAGTTCTCACACCTTTTTCATCTATGGAGTCAGAGATCTGGAATAGTCTACCTGTATATGTTCGGGCACTTCGGAGTCTGCGCGGTCTCAGGATGGAGGCCTTAAGTTATTTTAATAAACTTTGAGTGAATACTTAACGCGTAAATAGCCCTTATTTTTTGTTCGTTTTTTTTATTACTCTTTTCTACTATATATGTATAGCTTATTATTTTATTGGTTTTTATTTTCCTTATTTCATTTTGAAATTTTATTTTTATTTTTTTAATTTTATTTCTTTTTTTCTTATAATTTCTTATTTTTAACTTTTCTTTCTGTTTTAGTATTGTGTTTTTTTTTTTCTGAATTAAGTCATTATACGCATTATTTTTGTAAAACCTATGTACAAGAGTATGCACATATTAATGAGTCATACGACCCAATTGTGCAAATTAATAAAGCAAATTTAATTTAATTTAATTTAATATAGTAAAGATAAGTCCATTCTTATTTCAAAATCGTGACCAATTAAATGGTTTCGGAGATAACTGCAAAAGAGTTCTTTTTAAGGTTGAAAAATGACCGTTTTTTTGGTCCCCAAAATCGGAGAGACAAAAATGAAATGTTTAATAATTCCAAGGCTAACAACATTAGATCCAAGCATCGTGGGGGTTACTGATTTTTGTTCCTGATCTATGGTATTTTACTAATGGATAAACCTTTCCAATTAATTCTATCACTTGAAATCGAGATGACTTTAAGATCTCTCTATCAAATATTTTTTTAACATTAGAAATTTTTATTCAGTTTCCTTATTATACTAAAAATTTACTCAAAACAAAAAATTTTCTTTCAGGTTTTTCGGCAATCCTTTACAGCCTTCTACACTATTTACGATGTAACAAACGATCACCATATGCCTGTACGGTTAAAAGATTCACCGAAAGTACAAAGAACGCGCCTACAGTACGCCACGTGGCTAGGTAATTCAACGTCCTTGATAATCGTAGCCGACAACGACATTTATCTAAGACAATCGCCAGCTGATGAAGAGGATATCCGAATAACGAGTACCGGATATCAAAATGTTATATACAATGGTGTTCCCGATTGGCTATATCAAGGTGCGTATAATTAATTCATTAAAAAAAATATTGCACATTAACATATATGATACGTTCATCGAGTGCCAAATATATTCATATCTGCATGCATACATAAATATAGGATATCTCTATCCTTGTTATGTTGCTAGTACTACATATATATATATATATATATATAAGTATATATTTTTTTTTTTCAGAGGAAATATTTTCTCAACCAGAGGCAATATGGCCCTCTCCTGATGGAACACATTTCATGTATGCTTCCTTCAATGATACTAAAGTGGGAATGATGACATATCCATGGTTGGCATCAGGTGCTATTATTGCTGCCGGTGGGATGAGCCCAGGCAGTTCATTTCCGGAAACACGAAATGTTAGATATCCGACGCCAGGAACTGTAAATCCGGAAGTTCTCCTATGGTTATTGGACATTACAAATATAACCGATATCCAGCGTAGTCTCATCAAGCCACCGCTATCTTTGGATGGACAGTAGGTATTTTTATCAGTTGCAATCTATATTTATAGGGGATTTTATGGACTTAATTAAGTACGGACGAATCTTCTTATATATATTAAAGGCAGCGATACTAGCAGCGGTACTACTGTAGGAGGGTAGAAAAGAAAATAATATATATTATTTTTATATTACAAGGACAAAAGCTTTACCATGTTTTCAGAAAGGATGTGTGTCTTTACAGGGTGCCTCCAAATTATGAAACTCATATAGAAGAAGGTGATAGATCTATAAATTGGGCATTTACGAAATTTGGTTATGTTCCCAAACCGAATTCTTGAATCTTCTTATGGTTCACTAGCAAGTAACTTGCAAAAGTACTTCCAGAATTGCTTGCAGAAGGATTTTTTCATTAGAACAAAAGCTTGCGGAAGCTTACATTTGGGAGTTGATTTGAAAGTTCAGACATTTCGAAAATTGGTTTGAATTGAGCTTATTATTTCAGAAAAATGTTGAGCACGAAATAAAATTAGCATCCGCTGTCGCTGTTTAGCTATTAAGAAAAAAAATGATTCTAAACAAGAAATAGTGCGAAAATGAAAGGTTTGATTGCAAAAGGGGATTCAAAATCGTACAGATTTAAGTTTGCAGGTTATATTGTTGAACGAATCGCGAATGGATGATTCAGTTCAAATAAAAAAATGTCTTCAGTTAGAATATCTTATTGGGATTTTGAAATTCTTTTATCGGTTACTGTGATAAGTATTCGAAAACAGGATATTAAAATGAAGGATGATGGGATACCTTACCTTAAATTCTACATCGTATTTAATTATTTTATTTTATTTTTTTTTTTTTTTTGTATTGTGTACATGATTGAAATTTCCTGTCAGTAAGAAACTTATAAGAGGGATATAAAGCAAAGTTTGTTGCGAATTCTTTCAACCTTCTTCGCAAGCTCCTCCTTTTCTACCATCATGCAATAATAGTCAAAGTCCGCAAAGTCCGCGCAAGGGAGCTTTTCAAAGTGTCTAAAGCTACTGGGCCTGAAGGTATTTCGCCCCTGGTGCTCAAGTGATGCTATTTCACCTATCCTATCCGACAGGAGTCATTCCTTCGGCATGGAATCTTGGACAAGTTCAGCCAATACCCAAAAAAGAAGTCCAATTGCCCTTACTTCGACTCTTTCGAACGTTTTCGAAACATTCATCAACACCCAATTGATGAAATATCTAGAAACTAATTTACTAACATTCCTTACCGAGCGTTCGAAACAAGGTTTCCATAATTTTGGTGAATCTCAAATCATCACATTCGATATCTCGAAGGCGTTCGATAGAGTCTGGCATCCTGCTCTTTCAGCTAAACTTCAAGCATTAGATCTAGGCCCACTTTTCTTAAAATGGATTGAAAGTTTTCTCACCCGCGATTCAATATTGGATGGAGTTTGTTCTGACAGTTTGATAGTCAATACCGGTGTACCGCAAGGTTCTCTTCTATTCTCTTCCTCATTTTTATTAATGATCTGCTAGCTCTCACTTTCAATCCTATTCAGTTTTGCAGGCGACAGCACCCTTGATTTCGTGTACCTACTCGTTCAACTCTATAGCTGATTCCTGTGCAAATGTTATAGCTGACAAACGAAGTAACATGTTCAGTTCACTAAACTATGACCTTACAATAATACTCTCGTGGGGCAGAGCGAATCGGGTCTTGTTTAATGCTTCCAAAATGCAATGTTATCTGTTACCACTCGAACGTACTCCAATACCTGCTCAACACATTTCCGTCGATGGAGACGATATCACAAACTCGCCATCTCTACATCTGAAGCATTGAAATATCCAACAATCTTAGTTGGTCCGATCATATTTTTGGTATTGCCAACAACGCAATGAAATGCTTGGTCTTCTTGCAAAGATGCAAAAAATATTTTACTCCATCAGACTTGGCGCAATTCTACAAATCTCATGTTAGGCCTAGATTACAATATAATTCCCATATTTGGACAGGGGCTAGACGCACTCCATTGTCCATGTTAGACAAAGTCCAAAAGAAGGCCTTCCGGCTTGTAAGTGATGACATATCAATAGCAACTATTGATTCTCCAGAGCACTTCCGACATTACGGGATGTATATTTCTCTTTTGTCGGTACTTTTGTGACTATTGCTCTGACGATATCTGTAGTCTGATCCCATGTAGAGTTTTTCCTATGCCCACCACACGAGCTGTAGCCCGGACTCACCCTCACACCCTTGAAGTCAAATTCGGCCACACCGTGAAATTCTGCGAATCCTTCGTAAGCAGAACAATACGAATGTGAAACAGTTTGCCATCCTCTGCCCCCTTCCGCCGCCAGCTATTAGCCGCAATACTTCAAGCTTAATTCCTTACCCCTTCTTCCTTTCCTGCCAAGGCTGTGCTGCGGCATCGTAGGATATCCCCTAAGCTTAGGCAACGTCATAAAAAAACCATTTTCTTTAAAACGCCTTAGAAGGAATACAATTTAAAAGATGACAAATTGTTTACTGTCTATGAATGTTTGTACTGTAAGGAGTAAATAGGTCCTAGTTTCGTATATCTGATCATCAACAACATAAAAATTAATCTTCTTCACAGCACACAACTAAAGTTCTCCAAGTTCTTTAAAAACTTCCAGCCAACAGAAAGATTTGCAAATTACTTCTGGAAGTACACAAAATGAACAACCAATTTCTCTACATGTCTTCTGCATACAACTGCTATGGACGTAACATTTTCAAGTATAAAAACTTCAGGAAGCTCACTGTTTGCACAAGTCACTTCTTGAAGTGACATCCAGTAGTTTACTTGCTAGTGGACACCCGGATTAATAAATTTTGACTCATTGCGTAGGATAATTCAGAAGCTCAAGGGTAATTCATAAAACAGAATTTCAGCGAAAAACACTATATGTTAGCACCGTGTAAGCATCCTTAACACTATTAAAAAATGTCATTCAAATTATAATAGTTTGGTACATGGAAAAATATATATAAGTATGTATACAGATCACACTGAGATTTGAGAACCTTCCCAGCAAACAAATTGAATCGAAAATAACTCGAAAGTAACTTGCCATGGGCAAGCATAGCCCTCGAAAACGATATTGCCAAATGCTCGTTTGTAATTTAGGCGGCAGACTAAACGGACATATGAAAGTAAGCTAAAAAAGGCAATTTATAAGTAATTCGCATATTCCTTACCAAAAGCAAGTATGTGTATATATTTTATATACTTGCCAACTGCGAGGGTTGAGTAAATTACTTTTAATTTACCAATTTCTACTTATTTTTAATATGTCTGGATTGACATTTTGTACTTCATAAGGACAGTCTTTTTTAAATATTTCCACAATATCTTATTATAATTTTATTACACCTTAAGTCCGCTAGCTTGGAAAACAAAATGCGTCAGGAATTTTAATAAATTGTAAAAGGTCTTGTTGAAAAATTGAATAAAAGCGAGGCTTGCCAAAAATGAGAAATAGGCAATAGTTTAAAGAGAGGCAGTTATATACATACTTCATTGTAATAATGCTGTCCTTGTTTCACAACTATTGCTCATTCCTTACTCGCCAAATTGTTTGCTGGGTTAGTTCATCTATACTTAATATAAATCCAAACTGTAATAATTTTCCGTGGCGACGGCATCCTTTTCTTTATTTCAGTTTGTTTATTTTCAAAAAAAAAATTGACAATGTTTTTTTTTTTATTTCCTAGAAGATCCTATTTATATATGTATTATTATTCCACATTTCATTTCCTGACAAATTATAAAAATATATATAAATCTAGTGCATACCATAAAGCTTTCAAAACTTCTCGGAATCCATTTTTATTGTCTGTCGTCGGTAATATGAAAAAGAAGCTAAGAAATGGAAAAATAAAATTCTTGAATTTTTCCCTCCGTTCAATAAGAAATAATTATGTAGTAGGTGTATGTGGTTTAAAGGAACCACAAACTACACTTCCATAAAATAAATCTTTAAAAGTAAACCCCAAACAATTAATCCACATGAGCATGAGGTAGCTCTGTATATTGCCTACACATAAAAAGGAAATAGGTTTCTCATCAAAAAGGAAATTAAATGCAGACATTCCACATTATGAAGAGCCTCTAAGCTGACTTCAGAAAGTTATTGGTAAAGACAGTTTTACGAGTTACCTATGTATGTACCTATATTGGTATCTGTCTGATGGATAGTTATCGCATTGTGTCCTTTATTAGATTATTCGAAATGAAACACTATAAAAATGCTCGTATGGAGAAATTATTCTTAAATAACACTGTTGACGCAAAAGTTAATATTTTATTCCATGTATAAATCGTAAACGTAATCAACTGAAATAAGACGATTCTAAATGAGTGAAATAAATCTTTCAACATTTTCCGAGCACCTACTAACAAAAATATTTTTATAATCTCAAAATGATCACAAAAACGACCATTTGGGTGATATGTAGGAATACGAAAAAAAATCTAAGGAATAGGTCTAAATTTATTGATTGAAGTAAAATATGACACAAACTTTAATTTTCAATATGTTACCACTACTAAGAAAAATGTCCAGTACAATCGGTATAATATATACAAAATAAAAGGAGCAAAGAAACAAATTAATAAAATTATCAATATTAAAAACTGATTTACTATTTCAAAAACGTAGTGGTGTAATATCCGAAGGCTACGGAAAAGTTATGCTTAGACGAACAAAAAATTGTATGGTTGGTGGAGGGAGTCCTTACGGTTTCCGAGATGACGGGACTTAAAGATATGTGGGTATATTTTTATAGATCACCCTGTAATTTGTGAGCGTTATATCCTATGAAGATGATTTAAAATTTCGTGTCAGTTCTGGACTTACTACGGGGTTCGGTTCCGCAACTACAGACGTAAGTCGAAATGGTCGTAAGTCGAATGTCATACAAACATAAACCATATAATTATAATAGACATATGTACATCAAAATTAATAGCTTTTTTCTGATTTTTCATTGTTTACTACATCAATCACCAGAGGCGGGGAAAATATAGAAAATTGATAAATTTTTGTAATCTTTTTATGAAATTTTTTCGTCGTAAGTGTGAATGATCGTAAGGCCAGGTGGTCGTAACTCGAGAACTGACTGTATAGATAAGCGTTGCACCTCTCCAATGGTCTATGATTTTTTTCATGCTCTTTGAAGTTATGGCTCAACAAATATAAAATTTAAAAATTTTTCCTCGTTTTTTTTTATTTAACTACTACAAAAAAACACGTCATCAATACCAATTTTTCATAATGGATTTAAGAAGCCCAAAAGCTTAGCTTTAAAATGACCTAAAATGTAAAATGACTGGAAAAAGTCATTTCCAAAAGATAATTGCTAACTTTCTGGCACTTATTGAACTTTTTCAGCCATTTTCCCTGGAATGTGCAAAAATCGCGGTTACATTCTGTATACAGAGTATGATAGGTCATTTTAAAGCTAAGCTTTTGAGTTTTCTCCAACCGTTATGAAAAATTGGTATTAATGACGTGTTTTTTGATAAAATTAGTAGTTAAAAAAAAACGAATAAAAATGCTGAAATTTAACTTTGTTGAGCCATAACTTCAAAAGGGAGAAGAGACCGGAAAAAATTTATAGACCAACGATTATCTATCTACCAAAATTGAAATCATCATCATTGAATGTAACGTTCAGAATTTACAGGGTGATCTATAAAAACACACCCAAATATCTTGAAGTCCCATATCTCGGAATTCGTCAGGATCCCTGTAAAGTTTGGTCTTAATATATGTAAGTGATCTTAAACTTGCCAGAGCTGCGGACAGCTCTATTAGCAGTGCCTTAGTTAGCTTAGAGCTAAGAAACTCAAAATTTTAAGACAATGGTATGAGAGCTAAAGAGCTCTATTACCTTGGTGGATATGCATTTCGGAGCTAAGGCGGCTCGCTTGAAGAAATAACACGTTGGAGTCCAAAATAAAATCTGATTTTATTCAATATATTGCAGGCCTTTTATACAGTACAAAAATCGCTTACTTCATTAATCTTGCATATAAAAATTAACTTTAAACGATCGATCACCTGAAATCGGTGAATTCACAAAAAGCGCCGAGTAAGCTTTACACTGCTATGCTCAAAGTTCATTGCACATGCTTAATGGGCTTCGTCATATGGACAAGCTATAATTGAAACAAAAATGTCTTGTTTTTTTTTTACAATTGTTCTACTGCAATTTCGTTCATGCAGTGTATGACTCATTCACGTAGTAAAACTAGCATTTTTTTGTTTTAATGCTTTTCATTACATTTTGTTTTCTTTTTATGATGCATATTTTGTTGTGCGCATTTGTGTGTGCTGTAGATCGATGCACCGATGTCTACAACGCCCCCCCCCCCCAACCAACTAATACAATTTTTTGTTCGGATATTAATTACACCACTTACGGGACACCTTGTATGTATAGAACTAACACAAAATAGGTAGGTGCTATCTTTATATGGTGTATTGGAAAGAAACTACACCCAACAATAAATTTTTTTGCATATCTCTACCCCGTAATCAAATCCATATTCAATCCTGATCTTTAGTAACATAACTGTATTTAACATCTTCATAAGCAACCGGCCATTTTGGATTAAAATGTCGTAGCATTTTTCAGTATATTATTTTTTAGAATTTCCACGTATGAAATAAGTATTTTTATACACTTCTTTATTAATATAAAATTGAAAATTTAAAAACTATTAATCCTCCGTAAAAACAAAGCTAAATGTAATAGATTGCCTAGATGCCACACATGTCACAAGAACTAGATGTTGCATATGAGACCACTTCTTGAATTTCGCCAACCAGGTCTGGTCTCCATTTTACGGTACACATATCGAACGTATAGAGTCTGTCCAGCGGAACTTTCTACGCTTTGCTCTTAGGCTGTGATTACATTGTGAGAGATTTCGGCCGAATTTTTGTCACGAGACATCGCAAGACTTCGCGAGAATAATTCACAGCCTTAAAGTATTATAATCATGGCTACACTGCCGATGGAAACCATCTCGCAAAGTCTCTTTTGGTCGCACGATTTCTCGAAATGAATTTTTCGAATTCAAGTCAATTAGAATTTCTCAGGAGTTATCACGCGATCGTCTGTGTGAAAATATGGTTTGCGAAAAATTGATTTCTGTGTACGTGCAAAAATCACGCAAATTGCCGCTTCTATGTAAATGTAACCAGGTCATCATGAGATAACAAGTGATGGTTTATTAAACGTATCACTGCAGACAGCTTGTGTTAAGCTGGTTCTGATAGTCAAAATATTCAAAAACTACTAGAGAAAAGTATACAAATTGTATGTGGCTTGTGGTGTCGTGTTCCCAAAGCAACCCAATAAAGATGAAAACAATAATTAACACTGATAGCTCTTGCTCGAATAAAAAAAAACAATCTCATTACTTTAACCATACAACTATTTATTACTCGAAACTGACCTATCTTAATACACGAATACGAACTACAATTATTTACTAAACGTTAAACTGACCTTACTTAACACTTCAAGCATTCCCAACCGAACAGAAACTTGATATTATTATCAAAGATAACCTAATAAGTTAGTAAATAAACTCTTCTATTATAACTGGATACTGAACGGCACTCTTCTCAGACCAGTCATTGGTTTTTTATGCCACAATATTCGGAATTAAGCTTTGCTCACAACGGGGATAGGTAAACAAACGATACAACCTTGTCGTTTGTTCTACCGGTTGCAGCACCCGAGTTACTTAGTAGTAAGCAATCGCCTTACATAACAACTACAGTGTTGCGTTAACTATTATCGTAATCGTCGATTGCTCCACTAAGCGCTCATCCCAGTTAGCCTTTGGGCTAATCAGCAAAATAACCAACGGCTGCAGAACAATTCTATGTGAGGTAATTGTTTTGCAATCGCTGATTATTCTGCCAGAATATGCCCTTGGCTGTTGCAAGAATCTTCCGTATATCGAGCCATAACAGTGGGACATTCCAGAATGGAGCACAACATTTGAAATGATGGATACGTCGAGTGATTAATATTTTCTCGCATCTACCGTGTTGAGAAGGTCGATAAAATGTATACAGAACAGCTTTTAAAGCAACATTTACTCGCAGCACGATCTAAAACATGTTGTGGAAAATATGTATACTCTGCTCCGCATGTTAAATTTTTAGTAGAACCAAAGAGTACCTATGTCTTATACACATTGGACATTGTTATTAGCGCACCTAGGATTGCCTTGGGAGGGGGCCATATGTGTCTCAAATTCAAAAGGGGTCAGAAAAATTGGGCTCTAAGGTCCCGTCCTGAGCCATCTGGGCACTTGCGAACTTCTTTTTTTAATTGATTTTCAAGTTTTATTTGTTAAAATCTTGAAATGGACCATAAAGCCACTGTTTTCTTTCTTTTCTTTATCTTCAATAAATTAATCATATGAAATCATAAATAAAGAAACACATTTATTTATTTGTTTACATTGCGTATTTCGCAAGTTACAGCATTTTAAAACTTCGAAAAAATGTTGTCCTGGGGCTGGATTCTGAGAAAAAAATGACAAATGACAATGACTTCGTGACTTTTATGCGAAAATGCGATTCTTATACCATGACTTCATCCATAAAAAGTGAAATTTAGCGTTAAAATATGACTTATTTTCGAAATGCCTATTTCTAAAAAACTTGGTGACATGAAAATGACTTTTTTTTGCAACCGAGGTCACTTAGTCCTTGCCGCTGTGACTTTTCTCATATTCAAGAGATATATTGTCATAGCAACAAGTAATATCAAAGATGTCAAGTATAAAAATAATAAATATTTGTATTTATTATATTATTATTGTATTACTGAAAAGAAAAAAAATCAATTATTGCAGCAAACCGCAAAACGACAAGTTACTCGTTATAAAATTTCAGCAAATATTTTACATACTGCCTCCTTATTTGGGTACGCCTTCGGAATAAAATGTGCTCCATTACTTTGTTGTTCGGAACATATTCAATCACTGCGCAATTTTCAAATTGTCACTGCTATAATTTAAGATACATGTCATGTCACCGAACAATCAGAATTTCAGAATTTTATCAAAATCCAGCCCAGGTCTTTTTTAAAAATTCATATATACTTTCTAACTTTCTTACTAATCATGCTAGAATAAAGAGATATGGCTCATTTGAAAGTTAGGATTTCAAGCAATCCAAAACAAATGCCGTCTCAGAAAATATATTTCTTTGAATATCCTGGAGGACGTACTTTTATTTTTGTGTGTTATTTTCTACCTATATAATCCACTAAAACATATCAAAAATTCAACTTGAGATCTTAACACGTTGAATGCCATGGGGGTCACCGGTGACCGGCACTGATGTTGTTCGTAGTGCCGCGGGGGTTGCCGGCGCAGCCAAGATTGCTAGAAACACATAATTCGAGTAAATTTCCAAAGCTTTTAAAGCTTTTTAATGGTATAAAGAAATTAATGCAATATAGAACATACAAAATGAGTTTTATTTATACATAACTTGTAAGTTTAAGTTCATATTCAGTAAAAGTTGAAGCTGGAAAAAATTGAAAATAACTTTGTTCAACTAAATTTAGCAAAACTGGATATGTTTATGAAATTTTCAACTTCGGTTGAAAACATATGTAGATAGGCCCACACGCTTTTCAGTACGAAATTCGAAGTTGAAAATACATATTCGAATTAGAAAAACTTGATTTTAAATTATAGCACTTTATGGAATGCTCTTCTTATTATTTAACTGTATTTGTAGTCTCAGTTCATTAAGGTTATTGGATGGGGAGGAACTGGGGACAAAGCCACGCCTATTTTTTTCCGATATTTACTATAACTCAAGTAATTCAAATCGTAGGTGGATAGAATTGTGATAGGTTGTAGACCTTGTATGGTCTATCTTGTAGTTTTCGAAAATATTCGAAATCCAATTCGAAATTGACGGTGTTGAATATTTCAGATATTCTTTTTCATATTACTTGGCCATTTAAAGGACTACAGGGTTGGTTGTTGTGTTGTTGGAAAGCCGGGGCATTGCTAGAACATATCAAAATTTAAGAAAAGAGTATTCTCGAATGGAGCGAAAAGGGCGAAAAAGAGTTTTTTTAAAATACCTTAAAATCTTTCTATATAATGGTACTTTTCCAGTAGGGATATTATGACAGATCACGTGTGAGGTGTGCCAAACTGCCACAGTATTTTTGATTGGTATTGTTTAACATTTCATCATGAAAAGAAATAGCCCGGCACAGCGTCTACAAATTATTCAACTGTATTACGAAAATCAGGGTTCTACGAGGAATTTATTTCGTACACTTTTTCAATTTTCATCATTATTAAATTTTCGTTATTTCAATTTTCATTATTGGATAATACGCGCCCAAATAGACCACGTCCACCACGTAAGGAAGAAAATATAGTGGCGGTAGCTGAGAGTGAACGCAATGACCATGATGAATCGACTCGGTGCCGTTCTCAACATCTTGGTTTGTCGTATGCAACAACTTGGCATATTTTTTGTAAGGATCTTCGTCTGAAAGCATACAAACTTCTAGTACAAGAGTTGAAGCAGGTTGATCTTCCGAATCGTCACCGTTTCAGTCTTTGGGCTCATGAAAAGGTTGAAGAAGATCGACTGTTTTCGACCAAAATTTTGTTCAGCGAAGAGAGCTTAGTGGATACGTCAAAAAGGAAAATTACCATATTTATGCTGAAGTGCAACCCGCAGAGGTTCAAGAGCTATCATTATATCCAGACAAAACAAAGGATTGGTGTGGTTTATGAGCTGATGGAATCATCGGTCCATATTTCTTCAAGAATGAGGCCGCCCGGAACGTAACTGTAAATGAAGCCCGTTAGTACACCGTGATAACATACTATGTCTGCCTGAAATTGAAGACCATGATCTCGACGACATTTGGTTACAACGGCGGTAATGCCACACAGCCCGTGAAACCATGGCTTTATTGCAAGAACAATTCGGCGAACAGTTAATTTCACGCTTCGGACCCGTGAATTGGTCGCCTAGATCATGTGATATCACACCACTAGACTTTTTCCTTCAGGGCTACGTAGAGTCCAAAGTCTAAATGGATAAGCCGGCTACAGTTGAAGTATTTGAAGCTAACATTACTCGCGTCATTGGCAAAATACCACTTGAAATGCTCATATACGTCATCGAAAATTGGAGCTTCAGAATGGACGATGTTAGCCGCAGTCACGAACAACATTTGAAAGAAATAATTTTTAAAAAATAAATGTAAAGAATGGTTCTTTTGTATGATAATTAAGATTATACGATAAAATTGACTTTTGTTATTATATTTTTTTATTATTTTTGATAAAATACCTCTAAATGAATCACCCATTATATATATTTCTGTATATTTGAAAAGGATAAGCGCATCCTGCTCCACTACGTAATTTAAATACAAAATTTTATTCCATATCGATGACGTTTTTGTGTCGAATATTGAAATTTTATACGTTTTCGAAAAGGCACTAATGATTCATGTACGCATAACATTTCTTTGGGTTGTAATATTTTTTTAAATTACTGTTTGGTATATCCATAATTTGACAATCGATTATTAGGGTCATTTTCTTCGTTATTACTAAAATGAACGAACGTCAACAGTAATTCAAATCGATTTCTTTGTACGTGGGAATGTCTGCTGTACTCCAATATAAATGAACTTAACGTAATCGCACTAGTTCCATCGATTATTTGTGGGGGGGGGGTGCAGACAGAGTTCCCACCTGTCATCTAGTCACTAGTCACCGCGATCTGTAAGATCTTTTATAACATTACCCCTAAATACCTTAGGGTGCCCATCTAAGCCTAAGATGTCTTAGCCTTATGCGGCACGGAGCTTCACACACGGAGCTGGACAGTAAATAGGCAAGGAGCGGTATGAGCCTTATTTCCTTTCTGCTGAGCGTAAGGAATACTTTTATCCTCTTTTGCGAGTAATTTATGAATTTGTTCGCTTGTCTCAGTTTCGGGATATTTTCCAGTGTGCCATTTTAATTCTGTCCTCTGAGAGGTGACTTTTTGGGTGTCCAAAACTTCTTGTGAATTATTTCGCAACCGCAGAGCTCTATGGCGTGTAGCTCTGCCTGGAAAATGGTTGGCGAAGAATATGCCTTTGCGAGAAGGCACTTTGGCCCATTTATACATATATATATATATGGTGTTTTTCCGCAAAACGTCTGAAATCCGGTTGACCATGGAATTCTTGGAGGACTTTCAGGTGGCCAACCAAATTGTTTGTGCTAAGAAAATTTGCCCCTGCAGGATAATTACACTGAGGATGGCCTCCTTCCTAACATGCAAATGTAAAGGGAGTAGGTCCAGCATAGCTTCGAAGGCTACAGTTGGGCAGGTACGTTATTCCTAGACATGCAAGCCGTTGTAGTTTTTGCAAGCAAGCTTGAACTGTGGTTTGTTCTTTTTTGGTCTCCAAAAGAGTGAAGCTTATGTGACCATGCTGGGAAAATGGAACTCCTTAAAGTTTGACTGGAGTTATTTTTTAAATATAGGTGTTTCAGGAAATTTCAAACAAAATTTGCTGAGTTGTGTTGAGTTATCAGATTACAGACAGCTTGCTCACTATATAAGTTGGGTGGAGTATGCCAATAAATTACTTGGAATGTCCTAATCACACATTTGTTTAGATCCCCTCTCTCTAAATAAACCCCTTTCTCCATAAACTTACGTTTGAAATTTTTTCGGTTTTTGAAGGACATGTAGTCACTTAAATGCTCATAACTCCTTTCAAGAATTACACAGGATAAACTTTAGCACTTTTTCCAAAGAGGTCCTTTCATCTTTTATATCTGTATTCGACATACTACAATTTGTGGCCAACGATTTCACTTATCAAGCCTTAAAAATGAGTTCCTGAAAAAAAGTCATGCAAATTTGTTGTTGATCCCGTAAAGTTTTTACACCAAGAACATATTTTCTTCTTCTACTCAAATGTGACCCGTTTCTAGTGCTTTACAACGAAAAAAGAATTACACCAATATATGTTTCCCTTCAAAAGTTATTATTACATTTATGTTAAAAGCAAGTAAAATAACAAACGACTGCATTTTTTTTTAAACAATCGAAGCTCGAAAGAGCCGACAAATCAACATTTGCTACTGGCATCAGAATCAGATATGATTCATGTTGCTTAACTTCAGGGCGAGACACAAATATTTTAAAATTGTATGTTAAGTGAAGACAACATTTTAACTTGCAATCCTATGGCTCTTGATGCTGTGTTTGGCTAATTTGAATATAAGCTCGTGCGATTCTCATATTTTTATTGTTCTGTTCAAACAATGACTCTTTTTATTAATTGTCTTAAAACAAATTCTTCAGCATATAGTTTTCTCTCTTCTATACGACTTTTAAAAATATCTAAATTTTTATTAATAGTTATTAAAATATTGCAAATATAAGCGGATACAGTTTTATAGAAGACTAAATTCAAATTTTGTTCAAGAAAGAATTTTTTGGGATTCTCCGGTATATAGCAAAAGCTAAATAATGTTCTAATTGGTTATTTCATCACATTTGTTTTTCAAATCACTCAATTTCGCTATTTGGGACCTGTTGATGAGACAAACCAAGACTTGAAACTTGTCACTAAAAAATTAATGGGTTGTGTGATGAAATAACAAATTAGAACATTTTTTAGCTTTGCTATATACCGGAGAATCCCAAAAAATTCTTTCTTGAACAAGATTAAGTTTAACCCGATCAAAAAGTCCAAAAGAGTAATCTTTTTATTTACTAAATTCAAAGTACAAATCCTACTCAACAAAAATCTAAATAAATACACATAAATCCCAAACTGACCTCATGCATCTTTCGGGGCATAATAAGACCCATACTTTTTTACGGAGAAATTGTCTGGTGGCATAAAACTATGCAGACAGCCTCTAAGAGAGCCTTTGATAAGGTGCAAAGGATAGCATGCCTAGGCGCCTCTGGCGTATTCACGTTGTATCCTCAATGAACAGCGGAAGAAACATGCTTCGAAGGAAAGGGGTCAGATGATCATATTTCTTCCGATGTGGGACATCCCAACATCCTCAAGCAGGTCAACATTAAAGGTCCAGATGGTACTACGGATGTTATTGCGAAAAGATTTTCCTTCGAAAAAGGCTACGAACGAAAGAAGCCAGATATTAGACAGAGGGTTCCAGTTCCCGCAATGGGCCCATGTATGGTATACTGACAGATTCAGGAATGATGGCAAAACAGGCGTCGAAGTGGTCGGTCTAGAAGTCGAATTCCGCATTGTGCTTGATACGCCATCCTCCATTTTTCAGACCTGAACAGAGGCTTCAAGGACTGCTACATCTACATTTTTTCAGACAGCCAAGTTGCGCTCTTAGCTCTATCCTCTAGAAACTTTCTGTTGAAACTAGTCTGTACCTGTCACACGAAACTCCAGCTGATATCTAGAGACAACAAAGTAACATTGGTTTGGGTTCCTGGACACGAAGGAACGGACGGTAGGACGATCTGGCTAAAACCGAAGCCGCCAGTCCATATACTAGTATCTGTCCAACACTTTGTTTGCCAAAAATCCACTATAGAGGGAACTTCAAAAAGGGGAAAACAGGCAATTGAATCTCCTCTGAAGTAGTACGTCCGGTATGAGGCAGCCAAAAGAATTCCTCACCTCCTCATCAGACGCGCAAAATAACTGTTGTTAGCAGACCGTCGCTCAGACTGTTTACTAATGGAGTCACTGGACATGACCCATCTCATGATTTTATCCCGCGTTTACAGCATTAAGGTTCCAAATCACTGAAGAAACACTTATCTCTCCAAATAATCCTTACAATCTAACCCCAAGGGCACTTGACCTCGTCAAAGACTAGATTTTTCCTAACCCACTTAATGGGAAAACACAATAGATGAACTCTAGCCACGGTATCCGAACGGTCTTAGTGCCCTAATCACCACTAGTCTTAACCTAAGTAGCCTACACCATGTTTAAGGAGGATAGCAATTAAGATTTTGGAACTACTTACTTGTAGCTTAACTTAACTAACCGCGAGGACTTTGGATATTACTAAGCAAGGCTCCGAACCTGGAAAACCTGTCATATATGATAAGTTAGCCTAGGCTAGGCTATTTTCTGCAAGGTTTCACTTTTGGAATTATTATTTTCTGATTTTTTGTCTTCTTGTTTTTATTTTTTGACAATTTTGAAAGATCAAAAAAATTTCTTTTTATCCATGCTGTCAAAAAAATGTAATTTCTTGCTTAAAAATATTGAATTTAGATGCAAAAATTGTCGAGCCATAAATTCTTATGATTTAAAAAAGAAACTAATCGACTCTACAGCAGTGCAAAAACTAAAACGAACATTTCGTGATGAATGTTTGGCCACTGTAGAACGATAGTTCAATGAGTTCCGACAAGGACGTAGTTCACCCAAAAATGAATCACAAGAAGAACGTCCTGTTATACGATGTGATCGTCCAAAAGAAACTCTGAAACTTGTATGGACCATGGTTCTTGAGGACAACTGGTGCCCATATAAGTCGGACATCGAATCACCCTGAGTATATCTCCGAATAAAAATGTTTGTGCGCATGAACATCTCTGACCGCGTGAAAATTTGTGTTCGATGAATGATACTGAACAATCTGATTAATCAACAGCCCAATGTAGCGTCGAAATTATCGTCTAAGCCTCCTAAAAAGTAATTTCAACATTAAATCTGTGAAATACGCCAAACGAACAAAAACATCAATGACATCCAATTTAATGAAGGTGCTTTCGAACTTATTTTATTGATTTTCTACAAGGTCAGAGAGTTTATTTGCAAATAAATTTGCTTATTCTAATCAGTTATATCCCGATATTCTTACAGTAGGTACATATGGAAATACGCTACACATATTCTTGGTCTTTTGATTAGAAAAAATTCCTGATTTATCTTCTATCCTATGCCAAAACAACTTTGAATGTTATTGATGAAGCTTAGTGATTAAAAATTTGTTTTTGAGAAAATCATGAAGATTTCGCTTTAAAATATTTCCCTAGCTATTTTAGAAACTCCACAAATAATAGAAGCATATAAAAAATTTCATTTTTAATATTGAAAGCTTTCCAATAAAGCGAAAGCGTTTAGTTTAGACACAAGCCTTTTAGAATATTTGAGCTGTCAGTTGAACGCAATTTTATTTGAGACACAAGCCAAAAACCATTTTGAAGTTGTTCATGTTGCCGCATCAAAATAATTTATTTTCATTCTGGTCGTTAAATAGAATTACAAATTACTTTTAGAAGTTTTGTGACGAAATTTATTTATAATAAATGGTTTTCTTGCAAGAATGACAGAAAAGAAAATATCATGAAGTCATTAATATTTATTAAAATTACAAGAAAATACAAAAATAACAAAATCTAATTTTTTTTACTGGCAATGCCCTCTTTTAGCATTTGGAATATACACAATGGTACAAACTTATAAATTTCCATTTCGTGACCTTGATAGCTCATTTTTCGTAGCGCGGACTATAACACGTGTACGCATGAATTTTTATAAAAAGACGGGTAGTTTGTGTATTAATCCCACATATAACTCTGGTTCAATACATGTAGCTTAAACGCTGCTATATACACGTCTAGTTCAATTCACGGCTGCAAAAAACTTGAACTTTAGTTGGGCAGAAAATACATATGTAGGAGAGCCCATTATGGCAATATTGTATTCTTTATTTACTACGCAAATTTTTTTAACCAAATTTCTAATGTTTTAATTTTGTTTAGTTTTTTGTTTTTTTTTTCAAATATCAAGAAAACATTTCTTTTATAGAGATTATTACCTGATTTCAACAAGTTGGGTGACTCAGGGCAATCATCAAATATCTGTGGTATACATGACTAGATCTCAAAACTATAGTATTATAGCTACTTGTTTTGCACCGAATTGGACATGCATCGAAGTAAGTTATTATCACCGATTTCAACTACATTGGAAAAACTAAAAAAGGGAAATTTTTCTCATTTTTATCAATTACAATAGACGCATAACGAACGTGCACCAGAAGATGAATGGTTAGACATAGTTCCACATCCAATATTTTCTCCAGACGGTGATAGTTTTCTTATATTGGCCAGCATTCAAGAAACTGGCACCGAACACTTCACTCATATCAAACACGTGACTATCACACAACAGCGAATATCGGTGATATCGCACGGACGTTACGAGGTAATTAGTTAACAATTAATCTTATGATCTTTCAATTGTTCTATCGTAGATTCAATCTATAGACTAGATTCACGAATTTAATTTGATTCTTTTCTGTTCTTTCATTTTATTTATATGTTTAATTTTACCAATTGAACAAAACAACAAACAAACAATATCTCTATAGCAAGTCGCTGTTATAACGCATGGCAGAAATCAGGTGAGATCTATTTTGTGAAGTGTGTGTTTAAAAAGAGCCTTGGGCTTATGGAATTTGGTTCTGATAACATACATATACATATAAATAGCCCTATATAAATATACTTAATCATTATGATATTTGCATGATATCCGCAGCTATACAGTTACATCGAAGCTTAATCTCTCTATCTATCTCTATCTCTTTTCTCTCTCTCTCTCTTTCTCTTGCTGTCTTTCTCTAATCGAATAATAATAATTGAGAGGCTGTAAATATATACTGTCGCCAAATGGAAATCATTTTCTTATGTTGGCATCTGTTGTTGTCTATAAAATATTTCAAAATTGATATAGAAACATAAAAAATTTCCATAAGTGAAATGTAATAAATTTGGTAATAATGCATGTCTAATTACATATGTAAATATATATATAATATTGTGTCCAGACGTTTATGACTAACTTGAAACTTTTGTTACTATTTACAAGGATATATTCCACAGGAAGTTCCCCAAAATTTAACCAAACTGCTTTTTCTGGAATTATATATTTAAGTTAATGCTGTTGTGCTACGTGGTGTGTTGCACTCGATATACATACACACTTATACATGTAAAATTAAGTTTTACTTATTTTATTTTCCCGCACGTCTGAAGGGATAACTATTGTATTGTAAGTCATGGGTTCTCGGTACCAGCCTATAGTTTTTCATTGAAATACTGATAAAAAAAAATACGTACCAAAAACCAAACCGAACTGAAGTATTCCAGGTGGGTGATTCTGATCTTTTGTCTAAATGAAATGAACCTTTCTACTGATTTTTTCGTGTTTTTATTCAGGTCAGCAACCCTTCCATGACGTAGAATGAATTGAAAATGACATTTCACATTACAAATTCAAAATAATATTTCGAATTTAAGCACTTTTATTGCTTTAAGATGGTGTAGATGTAGAATATTCATTTACCAGAGTACCTGTAAAAAATTTATCACGACCTCTGAAGCAGTTGACTAATTTGTCGTATTCTTAGGCAAATCCGCACTAGACTATTGATGTACTGATATGGTGATGATGAAGTTTTAAAAAAATCAGCAGCTTATATATTGCGAGGACATCACATCATTAGGCACTGCTACATTTACTTAAAGTGATCTGACTTTTATTTGAAAATTACAAGCACTTTAAATTAAAATCAGCGAGGAGGAAGAGCTTTTGCTGCTAATTATTAAAGAATGGAAAAAAAAGCAAAACAAACGCAAATATTGGGTGTCTGGTGGGTTATATATTAATATATATACTTTTAATATAGTCGGCATTTTTTTATGGCATTTACATCTAAAGAAAACTAGCTGTCATTTATTATCAATAAAAAAATTCAGCAAATATTCGTGATGCTGATAATCAGCAAGTGATTTGCATGTTGTTGGCTTTTACTTACATCAGTTGATATTTTATTTCCAAACTATGTAAGTAAGTCGTGTTAGTTTCCGTCTGTCCGTCCTCACGATAACTCGAGAACGCCATCACGAGAGTGCTAACATTTTGCGCACGCGCTTAAAAAACAACAAAAAAGTAAATTTCAGTTCGAAAATGAAATCAATCAGGCAACTCCTTCGTAGAGTTGCCATATAAAAATTTCGTTTTTCACTATATATGTATGTTTGGGTACTGCCTGAGATCACGACAACGTAGAGAGCTGAAATTTGATACATGATGTTTTCATAGCATTTGTCATAAAAAACTTCGGGTTTTCATTTAACTTTTATTTTCATTTAGCATATAATATATTGGTATTAGACCAATTATAACTTTTTCTCTCGTTTAGTAATAAAATAACAGAAGCTCTTCCTCCTCACTGGATTTCATTTTATGTACCTACTTGCGATTTTGGCATAGAAAAATCAGATGACTTTAAGTTGATATAGCATTATCTACTGATGTGATGTCCTCCCAATATATCAACTGCTGATTATTTTAAAACTTCACTATCACTACATCAGCATATCAGTGTGGCACTTGCCTTAGGCATTCTGTATTTCTATTCTGACATTTATTCATTACAAATTCATTTTAGTTTATTTTGTGGTTGATGAAAGGATAAATCAAAATGAATATGGTGAATATAAAAGTACAACAAATTTGTGGTGAAATGTCAAAATATGTGACTAAAATATACGCCTAAGCTACGAATAAAGATCAGAATCACCCCCGATAGGTTTAATAAAAATATGTAGGTAGATTAAATAAGGCTTTTTATTATCCTCCTTATACCACCTCTTTAAAAATATCGCAAAATGTCGCATTAATACTAAGTTTTAGCGATATGGGCAATATTATGTTCTTTAAAGCATACGCGACTATTAAATAAGACAGGTACCCACAAATTGAAACGTCAGATTCAAGAAACATGTGCTATCTTGATGCACTTCAGTGAAAGAAATTTTAAACATTGAATAAAGCGGTCAACTTCGAAGCAACGCGATATTTTGACAACCTTCTAGGAAGCTTATATGTGTTTCAACGCTTATACCTCATCATCATATAAAATATTCTGTCAAAATTCGTTCTGAGATTGACTCACTGACATATATATAAATAGACTGCTCGTTGAACCAAAAATGCATGAAAGCAAATGGCACCACTCTTATATTTTTATCTCTTTCCGTGAGAGTATACTCTTTCCTACTACACTATAACAATTGGTAACGAGAAATTGCTTAAGGTTCAGCGATTTTTGCAGAACTGGCAACTTGGTAGTCACACCTTTCCTACCTGAACAGCCTTGACTGTAATTTAAATTAAAAAAAAAATAGCAAATTCTTTTGTGGTAAATTCGGTAATTCCCACTGACGTGTACATAAGTAAATCCCCAAAGAATTTAAATTTGGCGCCAGTTTACGACAGTCGGTAGCATTGACAGTGAGTGAGATCGTACTTTCTGAAATCAAAATTGGTGCCACTTGAAATAGAAAATCAGTCAGTGCATTTATATACATGTCAGTGGATTGACTTCATAAAAAAATTCTGTTGATCTGTAAATCCAGCATAAGATTTAAATTCAAATGAAACGTTTTTTCATTAAATTTTAATTTTTACTAAGACTATGCCTATGCGAAGCCTATGCCTAAACCTATGTTGTAGAACCAGGAAAATGATTCGTCGTATCAAAATGTCAAAATGTACTACAAAATGGAGTAAACGTTTCTTTTTCTGCTTGTTTTGTCTTCTTATCCAGCATAGCAAGTCTGGCATAAGTAAGAATGTATTTTGGCAGATTCACTAAAAATTGTTCGTTACTTCGATTTTCTCCATAGTCCGATTTTAATTCATCATTTTCATCTACCACAAATTGAGCTAAAATGAAACGTCAAAATATATGCTATATGATAAAAAGTACGACGAACTTTGCAAACTACTCCCGAGGTTGCGACAAACATTTTAAACTACAAAATGTCAACTTCAATTCATTCTTCGTCATGCCAGACTTGCTACGCTCAATAAGAACACAAAAGAAGTATGAGAAATATTTATTTCATATTATCGTATATTTTGACATTTAAAGTTTATTTCAAAATAGTGAACGACTGGTAAAAATTGCGGATGTAAAACGTACAGGAAGACTAATCAAATAATAATATTATGCGTATAGTGGCGAGTGTTAAAGAACAACTGGAAACATCGACTACAATATTCCATAGTTAAGTGGCAAAGTTAAGTAGCAAACAGGAATGGTTGAATCGAGTATAATTCGTGTACATGACCGTAATTTGTCAAGAGCAGGACATCATACATAGGAATAAGTCAGATGCGAGGGACCAATTTGAGCCATGATTGTCAAATGTGCTTTTGTTTTGTGAACAGGTTTACTCAATTTAAAATTCTTTTGAGAAATTTAACAAAAGTACGGAAGCAATTCTTTTCAAATCTATTTATCTTTGAAGTTTATTTTGTGCAGAGTGGTATAGTGCCACTGGTGCCTGCTAAAACCTTCATATCAATTAAAAAAACAGAAATGAAGTGTGCGGTCAGTACTTGCAAATAAAATTCGGATTATAAACTAGGAAACTATGTAAATTATCTTTTCTGTTAATAGAAGCAAAGATTTATGTAAATTAAATATGTGAATTATTTCAAAATAAAGCCGAAAAAGAACATTTTTTACCACAGATGCACCGTTCAAAACCTTTGCTTACTTTTTGCAAATTGACAAGTTGCTTAGAGTAGGGACGGCGTGTAAATGCATGTAAAACATGGACTACCAACACAACCAGAAATTCATTACGCAAAATCTGGCTATATATTCTAAAGGCGAAACCCCAATGAACGCGGCAGGCGTCGCGTCGCTTTGACAGTTCAATAGAATATACATACGTGTTTAAGTTCGCGCTGGCCAAATGGCTGCCGCGCTTGCCGGATTCGACGCGAAAGTAGAGCAATGTTCTACTTTTAACGCGCAGCAGACGCTTTGACAGTTCTTTTGATTCATTTTAAACTGTTTATATGCTTAATAAGCTGCAAATTCAAGAACTGCCACATCTAATAACTCTGATATATCCACTATTTCACTTTTAAATAATAACTCAAGCTTTTCTATCACTTTTTCTTTTTATAAATAAATCTTAAGAGTACCAACGCGACGCGACGCGTCCATTGGGCCTTGCTCAAATCCTACACGCGTCTGCCGCGGAGAACTGTCTAAGCGACGCGACGCCTGCCGCATTCATTTGGCTTTCACTACCGGTGAACGTTACAATGGAGCTACAGCTCATAGAGCCAACATAAGCACAATGCACAATTGCGGGGGGAGGTTTTAGCCAATTTAACTAAGTATACTTTATCTCATGTCTATGCGAACATTACAAGAGCTAAAGAAAGATAGTTTTATAAAAAGATCATTTTCCTATATGAGCAAAACATTTGTTTAATTTAACTTTCCTAATATCAAAAAAATTTCATGATTTTAAGATTATTTTACCTTTTCAAAAAAAAAAAATTATTGCACTTTGTTCAGTTAGACCGTATTTAGACGGCTCAGTATAAGGTGCGCTTTGAGATTCCTCGAAATGCCCTTCATCAGCCACCTGACCCTGCTGGCTTCAATCATCGGTACAAATACATCGACAAATTATGTAAAGTAACAATTACACACTACAATGCTTGAAACTGGAATGTTCGCGTGACGCACATGCCCGTGCTGCCTGTGAATTTTAAGTTGCATTCCATTCCTGCTCCCAACCATCATCCTACCAACAAGTTTTGTGCTGCGGAAGCTGCATAGACCCTGTTTAGATGGGTCAGTTCTCCACCTTGACTAGTGGCTATCACTATCACTTCCGACAATTTAATTTTCAGTATGCTGCCTGTGCCTCACGAAAACTTGTAGGTAAGAAGATGGTTGGAGGCAGGAATGTTTCATCACCCTACCTACAGATTTCGTGCGGCAGAGTCAGCATACTGAGCTGTCTAAACTGGGTAGTATCGTACAGGCTCATATTCAGAATTCGGTCATGACAAATCACCTTCAGATGGCATTGGAAGCGTATTAAAAGAGAACAGTTCATTAACTTTTTTTTCTCTTGCTGACAAAATAGAAAAATTTCTGCCAGAAGTCATCAATTTTAAAAATTTTAATTTTAACATCAATTCCGGTATTCCTAATGGATACTGAACCCCTCCTCCTACCTCAATAAAAGAGGAAATCGTTAATGTCGAAATCCCACATCACATACTACATTTTCACACTTCCAGCATTTTCCTCTCTAAAATAATTCCATTTCCTCTAAAGAGTTTCAAAACCGAGCTAAACGGGTCGTTGGAGATTTGGGATCGAACGATATAAAAATTTTATTAAAATTGAATTATTACCGTCATATTAAGACGAAGAGTGAAAAAATTTTCAAAGTTTCAAGAACGAATTCTTAGCTTGGATTGATTGTGGCAATTTCGTTCGAAAGTTAGATGCTAGCCTTTTAAGACTTGATGTAAGTACATGAATCAAGCTGAAGAATATTATGTAAGGTCAAGGGAAAGTAAATTCATTTCATTGTTAATGTCAAAATAAAATCTCTCTACATATAATAATTAACATTTATTAAAGTGTTTTGCTATAAAATTAATTCATTGCTAATTTAAACAATATGAAATTGACCGAGTTTGCTGCTAAATCCACTGCTTGAGAATTGAGTGGAAAAAAAAACCGTTTACAAACGGAAAATGTTTAAAGAAAAGAAATTTCTATACAAAAGCAAATAGAACCGTATACTCATCAGTACGGCTTGGTCTCTTCCTGCCTCTCAACTCGAAGTATTTGTTCCGCCGTTGTCGATGTATTTGTTCAACCGACTGAAGGCAGTAAGTTGCCTGATGTAATCATGAAGGGCATTTTGAGGCACCTCAAAGCGCACCTTATACTGACCCATCTATACAGGGTCTATGAGAGAAACACTTTTTCTTTTGACATTGGATCATCAATTGCCAACATTTTGACAGCTGTGAAGAAATCGTAAGCGAATAAATCGAGTTGAGTTTGTAAGTGCATATTTAATAGAATTTAAACAATGGAAATCTTTAAATGGGTAAATGTGCAGTAAAAGGTTGCAAAAAATGAAAAAAGATTAAAAATCCCATAACATTTGCTTGGAAATTTGGCAACCAGTGATGTTGTGCTCAGATGGAACATACCTTAGTACTCCTATACCACCATGCTCCCAACCATCATCCTAACAACAAGTTTCGTCCGACAGAGGCAGCATACTGGTCCATCTAAACAGGCGCATATAATGTCAAAAAAACTAAAATCTAGTTGATTAGCCGGTCAGAGATATCAAATGATAGTGCTGCGATCTGTGAATTATTAGGAAAACTATACCATGATCGTTCAACCTTTCTGGTTGTTGCCATAGAAATTTTCTATTGACTTCCCTGTTCTCAGTGCACGTACATATTGTACTTCTTTAACAATTGAAAGGACACCAGATAGAAAGAAAAACGAAGGACCGCGTCTAGTTGGATACGAGTTGGGCGAGTTACCTAAATTCGCAGTTCCGTAAAATCAAAATTTCAAAAATTGAAAAATTGTTTGAGTAGAGTAATATAAAATTTTACAAATAATTATTTTTTATCTCAAGTATACAATACGTTGTAACCATTGAGTCATTAAATACACTATTCACTGTCTATCTCCCTTTCTAAACAAACACACGTACACACTTTTTTTTTCTTGCTAACTTGTTGCCAACTTTGCTTGCGTGAATATCACTTAAATACTACAGAAAATTCTTGCAGCTGATATTTCTTTTGTTCCTTTATAAAAAAAATTGTACCTAAGTAACATACATATATGGTATCTACATACTGTTTCAATATTCAAATTTGACTTACATAAAATTCGAGTTACGCAAAATTCTACGGTCTGCATACGTATCTCGACAAAACACGGAAATCTTCATGGAAACCGTCCACATGCACAAATCACTTAAAATTCAATCTAATATGGTACTCTTAACGGAGATGCCTACAACTGCAGGAAGAGCTGTTTTTCATACTGTCTTGGTAATTTTTGAAAGACATTGCTCATGATCGAATATGAAGAGACAAACTTAGCAAACATACAGATGTCTGTTTCATGGGCTTCTTCAATTCATTCCTAGCATTCCTAGTCCGACTGTACTACCATATATCTAATTCCGAGAACTCTCCGAACAGGTCCAATATTAAGCATCTTACCTGAATAATTTTATTTTACAATACGACAGCAATTTGAATAGCCCAAAAATGCGATATCCAAATCTAATTTGTCGCATCAAAACATGCTTATTTAACAATCAAAATAAAAACAAAAAATATGTTAAAATGTATCTATACCCGTTACAGCAATCATGTTCCAATAATAATGATAAAAACAATATATATAACAATATATAGCACTTTGCACAATATTTTTACTCACTGCACGAGCTTTCTTTATGTTTAGGGTTTGTTATAGCTTCAGCGATGTTAACCAAAAAATGGCTTCATATGTTCGCATAAATCACATTCAATGAAATATACTAAAAAAAACTCTCTTCTTATCTAACTTTTAGGTCCTCAAGATATTAAGTTGGGACACTGCAAATCATCTAGTGTACTACTTAGGAACTCAAGATAAAAAACCTGGTCAGCGCCATCTATACGTAGTTAAAGATCCAGTCAATGATGACGTGAGAAAGTAAGTTTATTACAAAAAAATATATATTATTATTATTATTTTTCTTAATATACTTTTAAAAAAAAACTTTAGAAACGAGCCCCAATGTATAACCTGTGATTTAGGAGAAGCTTTGTGGACGAGTCGCTATTATTATATTAACTGTTCCCACTTTGATGCCTTCATGTCTCCGAAGTCTTCCATTTCAACAGATATCGGATCTGAATACTACGTCCTGGAATGTCAGGGACCTGGATTGCCAGTCTCTAATGTTCATGCTGTAAAGTCACATCGTTTAGTTAAAATTTTATACGATACTCGACCGTTTTTCACACAAAGGTTACAACAATTAGCCTTACCCACGAGACGATCCTTCGAAATTCCTTTACCACATGGTAGTCGAGCACAAGTACAACTTTTCCTCCCACCAAGTTGGAGAGAGGAATTACGAGATGCTGCGTTTCCAGTACTTGTAGAAGTGTATGTAAAAAAAAAATGCAAAAACCAACAATTGTTGAGGAGAAATTAAAAAATAAAAATTATTCTAATTTCAGAAATGGAAGGCCCGGATCAGAATCAGTTTCTGAAAAATTTAGTATTGACTGGGGTACTTATATGTCATCAAGAAACGATGTAATTTATATTCGCTTAGATGTAAGAGGTGCTAAGGGCCAAAGTAAAAAAGCGCTGTACAGGCATTTGGGAGGTGTGGAGGTTCAGGATCAAATATTAGTACTAAAGTAAGTAGAGTTAATAATTTCAGTACATAAGTGATTAAGTGTTTGTGGTATCAGTTGTAATTGTAAAAATATATAAGAACATATTTTTGGGAGTACTACAAACTACTTCTCCTAACTGTTAACATCTTTAAATCCCTCGTGGACAAGGGACAGATAGAGAAATTCATCTGACAAATGCTGCAATCGGATCTGCAATTTTAGGCTAGAGCTCTGAACCACCGAATGAGATATTAGTCTCACATTATATTCTAATTCGAGCATACCACTCGGTACCACGCGCCATTGAGTTAATGTATTAAGTTATTAGAAAACTAAAATAAAAACTTCCTATTGGAACAAAAAAAATTAAAGAAAATCATAATTTTTTGGTATTTTGAGCAAAAAAGAAATATCCTCGCTCTTTTTTCCAGCAATTTTAGAGTAATGTATGTAAGTCCAGCATTTGTAAGAAAATCGGTATTCTTTTTCAACATCATCCGCTATTAAATGCAGAGCAAAACGATCACGAAACATCAAGCCGGGTTAAGACAAGACACTCCTGTGTAGATCCCATTGCAGATCTTCAATGAACAAAGTGCAGAATACCGTTTCCTCCTTTGTCTGGCCTTTGTGGATTATGACGAGGCTTTTGACTCAGTTGACAGGGCACACATATGGAAGACACTACATAGACGAGAAATCCTCCTATAAATAATAGAGTTGATAAAAGGTCTCTAGTTCAATTCGAAGAGTAGAGTTCTTCATAGTGGCAGACTACCAGACAGCTTCAATGTAAATTCCAGAGTTCATCAAGGATGTTTACTTACATCGCTCCTATCCTTGCGAAAGAGCTGGACAACAACCCGCCCGGCGTACAATGGATATTGATTGACCGGCTCACCGATTTAGATTATGCCAATGACATCTGTTTTCTGACCTACCGATACCAGGACCTTAACACCATAATGCGAAATCTTGCAGCAGAAAGTATCCATCTGGTTTGAGATTCAATCCAGCAAAATGTGGATTAATACAAGCTCCACCTTCGAAACGCACATAAATAACGAGAGAATAGCATTATCACCGAATCTGATGGTACAGAAGAAGATGTCAATTCCCGTATAAATAAATTCGAGCAGAGTACCACTAGGAACCCGTCGTATAGAAAGACTAAGAACCGCATGTAGAAGAACTATTCTCACAGAGTGAACTATTCTCATTAAGTGAATTAAAAGATGTCAAACAATAGGGTCCGATGGAGAGTAACCGTTCTGTTTTAGCGCCATTGCTTTCAATAACGTCTGCTGTCAATTATGTTTGTTTCGACTGTCGAGATGCCAAAATTTCAAAAATGACAAGTTTGACACTGCATTGTGATTTTTCATTTGTGAAAATGCAAAGAAAATTATGCGATGTCTTTGGTATATAAATACATAATGCTCCTTGAAAGAAGCAAATATGACATTCAATTAAAAATTCCGAAGGAGGTGAAGTACTCCTTGGGAATTTTTACAGCATTTTCCAAAGTATAGCAGAGTTTGGGGAGCTCATAGCCAAGAAAACCTTGGTACTGTAAGGACAGAATATGACTCTGAAAATTCAAGTACCTCAGTTAGAAGTTTGTGTTCCTGCGTGGAGAATTTTATGGAAAGATTTATTCAGCTCCAGCCAACAACTTCAATAAAATGACCATACACGTCCATGTCGCGTGTCTTGAATGGAGTGCAAAGATGTCAGTTTCAAACTGACGATCCGGAATATTTTAGAAATTTAATCGTATCACAAAGATCATTTTACAATGTATCCATTCATCATAAACAAGCACAAAATAGTCGGTTTTATGTAATTGAGAGGCCAAGATTAATCCATGAATGACCTCTACAGCCTCATCGAGTATCGACAGTTCAATTGAGATGGTGGAACCATTAGACCAATTATAATACTTTGTCGAATATACTATGCTGAAAGATTTCCTTGTTTGTCGACAGTTGTACATGTTGTGATAAACCCATAATACGCAATATCAAAATTCTACAAATAAAACAAATAACAAATTTGCAATAGCCGAGGGTCTATCACATATTCCCCACATTAAGCCTAAAGTGAAAGTTAGCCCATTACGCGCTGCACGAGACGCCATCTTGTTGCAAGAGCTACTTATTTTTTTATAACTTTCTATTCTTATTATGAGGACATGAGCTTTGCAATATATGTATATTGAACTGTGCTATTTTCTAGGCGTAAGTAATATTTATATATAAATAAGCTACGCATTATGGATAAATGCGATCAGTTTAATTAAAGCGTCTTTTACTAAGGAGTTTATGCTGCACAACTACTCCTACAGTAGGTAAATACTGGAGTCTACAGAGTTAAAGCTACCAGCTGCTCTCGACAATCGTACACATATACCAGTTACTCTAAAGGAGTTAAAGCTAACTTAGCTGCTGCTATATAATAAAAGGGAAGATATCACAGAAGATATCACAATGCTATTCTAACAGGATGGTGCCACATGCATGAATTCGTACAACGATCAAAATTTTGAAGGATGCATTTTCGTCGGGAATACCGGGGCAACAGAGAAGATATGTTCAGTTCAGTTTAACTTACTGGAAATATTAAAGCCAAGAATGCTTAGTGACGGTGAATCAGAAATTAATGCTCCATCAAGTGAAACAGGAAAAGGGTTAACTGATGGTCTTACCTTGTACCAGAGGAACAGAGAAAATAGGAATACTAATAACTCGCCAACAATCTAACAAAGGCAGGCCAAAATATACAAATATTGTTCGTAGAACGAAATTTAAGGATTTTGGTATAGTTGCAAAGAGAATTAAAAAAAAAAAAAATTCTCGAAGCAATTGTATGCAATATTAAAAAACCCTTTTAATTTTTTCCCTTTTCAGATATCTCTTAGATACCTACAGTTACTTAGATGAAACTAGAGTTGGTGTCTGGGGTTGGGGCTATGGTGGATATGTTACTGCAATGGTGCTAGGTTCTCAACAAAATATCTTCAAATGTGGAATATCAGTTTCCCCTATAGCTGATTGGTTGTTTTACAGTAAGTATAAAAATTGTTTAAGCTTTGTACATATACTAATTTGTATAATTATAGAAAAAAAGAAGTAAGACAAAATATGAAAATAAATTCCACAAGTAATTTGTTGATTATATGACAACGCCATCTATATGTCAACTGCGCAAATGTTTCAAGATTAATATTGTTACTGTGGCCTTAGTTCGTTATTTACAACAAAATATTTCACTTATAATTCACAAGCTTTTTTCCACTATACTGTTTACTTTTACAAAATTCACAATCAATTACCAATCAACTCTACTTTAATTATCGCTAGTACTGTAGTTCAAATTTTCACAATCCAATTAGAATACTTCCGCCCGTTTATTACACCTTTATTTCACGATCTGGGACCAGACTACGTCCTTTCGGTGACAAGTGTTGTATAAATACTCTACAAATTATCCAGGACCTTCCCGAAGATTCCGCTCCGGAAACCCCAATTTTCCGAACGTATAGGTTTTTACTGTGCCTTAAGCCCTAGATTCAATGAACGCCACGTGTTTTTTACACGCCACAAAATGAGGTTGAGTCAATGGTTTTCATAGCTGTAGGTATTTTACGGATTTTTATTGTACTAAAAACTTCTTCAGAATACGAAATCCTATAAAATTGGTTCTAATTTTTTTTCTATCCGAGGAACCGTTTTGGAAATATATGCCGAAAACCACTTCAGAAATCAAACTTGCATAGATCAGTGACCATAAGATATTTTATACGGGGATTCATCTAGGGTATTATAAAAATTGGTCTTAGACCAACTCTAGCCTTTTTACTTGCTTTTTTTTCTACGTTTGTTTCTTGTTTCATTTTAAGAGAACAAATGATATTACTGACAAGTTTAAAATAAAATATTTCACTATTTTGGTTATAGTCTTTTAATAAACCATTAGGGCAAGAAAACTTGCTTTAATTATCATACTTAATTGTTTTTAATTCATTTTTACATACTTTTCGCAATTTCACACAAATAATCAACACACCTCAGATAGTTCAAACTGTTAGGTGTAAAAAAAACAAGTGATTCTCATTGTATCTAGGGCTTTACTGTTCCTTATTACCCATCTTACGCGAAGTTTTCATTTCCAGTAGATGTTACTTTTCTCTTTTGTTGCACATAACAATATTTTCAAAATTAATAGAATTTTCCTACGAGGTAGAAACTATAGGAGAGTCTCATACATATTTCGATATTTCAAATCCAACATAACTGCGTGTCTGTAGTGAAACCAAAGAATTTTAAAATTACATGGCCTCAGCTCCATCAATTATTAGTTTATGTGATTCGTTTTCTATTTTCTAATTCGGATTTATTTTATCTTCTTGGCTATACCTACTTCATTTTTCCGCAAGACTTATTTTATTTCTTGTAGATTTAGTTAATTATTTATTAAGTGTGTGACTCCTAAAATCAAACTGATTGCCTCACGTCTTCAAAGAGGCTATATAAGGAATGGACGATTTTTATAAATGTCAATGGTTATCATACTTCCTGTAAACAAATCTGGCAACAGATTATTAAATTTTTGAGGTACCACAGAATTAGAAAGGGTAAAGGGAAAATATTTTTGCCACGGTCATCATCATCATACAGGGTTTTTACAAGATATTGTTTCTCTTAGGTTTGAGATTGATATTTTAAAATCAAAAAATTAATATTTAAAAAAATACGCATTATTGCCAAATTTAATTACAATATTAAGTGGCACTGTATATTCGTATTGGTATGATGTCATAAAATAATTTCAATAAATTTGTTATCATTATAGATTCTGCTTTCTCAGAGCGCATCCTAGGTGTTCCTGCTGAAAACTATAAAGGTTATGTAGAAGCAGATGCAACACAACGAGCTCGACATATACCATCCTTTTCTTATTTCTTAATGCACGGATTAGCGGATTCAACTGCACCTTATATTCATGGTGTTCAATTAGCTAGGTCCCTAGTAGAAGCTGGAGTTCTATTTCGATACCAAGTAAGTTGTCTACTTATATTTGTACATAAAATGAATTCAAGAATTTTTTTTTACTTTCTTTTTTCTCCTTCTTCTTCTTCATTACAGACGTATGCGGATGAAGGACACGAATTATCCGGGGTCCTAGAGCATGTATATCGCTCAATGGAGAACTATTTATCTAATTGCCTAAGCTTAGATCCAGACGATACAAAACCGGATCTTCCAAAAGATTAGAATTTAAGAATAATCGTTTTTTTAAGAAGTCCTGTAAATAGTGAAAATATGCAAAAAAAGGAATCTAGTTTATTTAAAATAAGCGTTGAAACGTTAACAAAAAGTGCTTTAAAATAAAAAAAAAATTAAAAAAAAATGATAGAAAAAAGAAGAAATGTCAACAGAAGGAAAATCAAACGAGACTACTAGTATTCGTGCTTTCATCTAACTAATTTAGAAACGATTTTCGTCGATTTCATTTCGATATATTCGTGGTATTTTCTTATTTTCAAATATTATATTCATCAGTTTTGATGTTCTTTCTTCTAAAATGTAGTTATTAAACAGTCCTCAGACAATGAACAGTTTTACAGCGAATTAATATTGTCTATAGTCAGTTGTCGTCGTATATATTAAGCTCAAGCGTCCTTGAACTTTGAAAATTAGAAAATTCTTGGATTATTTTTGAATCGATTCGATTTTCGTATTAATGACATTTATAACAACAAAAAAGGTCATACTGTATGTTACGACTTGGGGGCCCATTCTTGAATTACTAATGGTTTTTTCGAATTCGTTATATAACGAATGGTTTGCGTACGAAAATACCGAATACAGATTTCAAGAATACCACATGCACATTCATTTCGAATGATTTTGACAGATCAACGTATACGGAATCGGCCTTCGTTATTCAAGAATAGGGCCCTGTTGGCAAATTTATCCCAATTTGGTAGTAATCATGACATCTATGAAGCGAATTAGGATGGTGTTTGTCTCGGCTAGGTAGAAATCTCGAATGTTAAAATCTGAGGTGGAAAATTGTAATATGTGCAAATGCTTCGAAACATAGGCAGATATGATTTATATATTCTGTTGCATCATACAGTAAAAAACAAGATATTGTATGAGTTATATGAACTTCAAGGCGAAGGAAAATGCTTGTGCTAATCGCTATCAAAAATTAAATTTGTACGAAAATCTCCGTATTCATTATTGCGTTGCATAGTGCAATACGGAGAAGTAATAGGAAAGATTTGAACAATTGGACATCAAGTTTCAGTTAAAGGTGTTCAATTTCCTATAGTTGGTTTGGGAAATTTTCCCGTTTTATGTTAACTCTTGACTTGACATTACGTCAAAAGCAAAACTCAATAAGTTTTCTGCTATAAATATGCAAAATTCCCAGATTAGGATTCTTTATAAGGATATTTCGGGATGATTCTTTGGTGGCGTTCAGGGGATTTTTCTCAGAAACCATTGGAGATAAGAAAATGGGAACTATAATCAAGTTTATACGTCAGCCTGTAACCTTCAAAATCAGTTTTTTTTTTCTGAGATACAGTTGCTTTTTTTTCCAAATAATATGTGGTAAACTTTTGAATCAGCCTGAGAACTTCAGTTTTTAGAAGAAACTGGTTGATATCTCGAAAATCGTTCAGGTTTAACAAAATGAGATTCATTACAAAAGTTACTTCTTTTCTCTAGTACTATCTATAGGGTAACTAAGAAGTAACCATTATCATTTGAAATTTTCAAATATTCATGCATTAACAAACCTTGGCACAACAAAAAGCCACCTGACACTTCAATAGGTGCCATGTATTGACGGGAATATAAACGCAGGCGTACTGTCCAAAAAAGGAGCATCCATATCCCTCATCGGACCGGAACCATTTTGCGGTATCTCTTACACCAATGTAAAATGTACCATTCAAAACTGGATTCAAAACCGAATAGACCAATGATGGAATTCAATAATAGACTCCAGACAAGCCAAAAGATTCATTAAAGGACCTTCACCAAAGAAAAGCCTAGATATTTTGAAGCTGTCTAGTAATCATCTCAGAATTTTTACAGGAGTCCTAACCGGACACTGCAAACTAAACAAACACATGCATCGGATTGGTATATCACTCACTGATGTATGTAGGCTATGTCTCGAAAAGAATGATATATCGGGGCACGTCCTACTCGAATGCAGGCAATTGCACATTGTAGATTCCGGGCTTTTGGCTCATACTTCTTAAAGCCAGCCGACTTCGAAGAAACTTTATCCAAAAAATTACTGCTCTTCCTAGGAAGTGTGGGATTTTTGGATGGATGAGCTATAAAGAAAGTGGTGCACAATAAGCCAAAAAATTACTGCAGTGTAAAGGCTACTCAGCCCGCTTAATTCCTTAATCTTAATCATTTGAAAAAGAAGTTCTATCTTACTTTGGACTTTCAGCTACGACATTTGTTTTCACCTATCATTTCTAATATTTTTCGCAACAACATTCATATGGTATCTTAATATTCCGAGATTAGCTCCGACGCTTACAAGTATCCTGTTTAGAATCTTTGCTAAGGGTTGGAAAATGAATCTCCAAAGGCAACTCAAAATTGTTCCTGAAACCACACCAGCAGAAAATCAAGTAACTGATTTCATACATCGTAATCAGCAGAGGTATTATCTTAGATTATATACAGAGTGTTTCAGGCTAGGTGGTTCGTAGAGTAGGAGGTGATAGTATGATAGTACTCACCTAGGCAAACAAAAAATTGTATGGCAGGGAGGGTCCACATCAACCATTTGGGAGATACAGGGTGACTAAGAAATGATGCTAGTTTTTTCACAAAACTTCCTGTATCTTAGAAAGTACTGGGTGTATGGTCATTATCAATTGCTCATTGTATGCAGAATTTCATGGCCTTTCAATGACTGCTCAGTCAGCCCCGTACTCGTCTTCTCTTCGGAGTTCTGGAGGTCTAAATTAAGAGTTTCGGATTTTCTTACTATGTTTTTTACTGTTGACATCTTTTTTTTTGCAAAAAGGTGGTTAACATAACATTTTTTTCATGAAACCTGTAAGCTGTGGACTCTCTTCTCTAGTTTGACCTATTACACTCTATGTGCTATCTGTACCCGCTAAAGGGTTAGTACCTCAGAAGAAAAAAGGAGTGCGGGGCTGACTGAGCAGTGGTTGAAAAGGCCATGAAATTCTGCATACAATGCACCCTTGGTAGCGACCGTACACCCTGTACTTTTTAAGATACAGAATGTTTTGTGATAACTAGCATAATTGCTTAATCACCCTGTAACTCCCAAACGGTTGATGCACCGCCCCCGCCCCTGCCATACATTTTTTTGTTCGTCTTACTCAATACATCACCTCCTGCTCTATGGACCACCTAGCCGGAAACACCCTTGTGAAAATTCGCGTACGTGTGATAAGCATTTATACTTGATTACAGTAGAGTGCCAGTTCGACATTTCTGCTTCATTTAATTGCAATTGTTTGTTTAGTTGCACTTAAATTATGTTATCCATACATAGAACGAAGCCAAGGAATATTACCAGAAAATAAAAGAAACACATCATCCCGGTTGTATTACATGAAGAATGAATGCTTAAGTTTTTCTCTGTTATAGTCTATCCTTTTTTCTATATAACTAAGGGTGACACACTTTCTCTTACGCCATCTTGTCACTTTCAACCTACTGTGAGTGACTAAGAACACACTCAACTCAGACCAATTTATACATATAAACGTATGAAGAGATTAGACAAAACTATGTTATATTCGTCATATAAACTACATTAAATCTATAGTAGTCTTAGATAGCTTAGTACGTTTTAACTAGAAGATCCTCAAAGTGATCTTCGAGGCAAATTCCGAGGATTTTGGAAAACTCGGAAAGCCCCGCATGTAAATCTTTGAATGATGTAGGTTTGTTGGTCGGCGAGAAATTGCGCATATTCCTCAGACGTTGATAGAGAAGCAATGAAGGATAGGTGGCTATAACCCAACTGATATTAATTTGGCTTGATTATCGGATCCAACACTCTGTCCATTGTTTTAAGTAGAAATTAAATCAGCTAAACTAAATTGGTTTACTGGGTACGTCCTCTTCTACGCCATCCAATGAACAAAAATTAAGATTTCCTGACAATCGAAGACTGCACCCTTGCTTAACAACACTTTGCCTATAATCGAAGACTGCACCCCTGCTTAACAACACTTTCTCACTTGCTCTCTTTCTAAACAGGCTAGTACCATCTTAACATTAGTACCTACCATAATCAGATAAACGCTCTATAATCCATAGACATATTCGAAATTATAAATTCAGAGTTCAAAGGTCGCTTAACACACTTTTAACCACTCTCTATCAAATCTCACTCATAAAAATATCGTCGTCGTGTCAGCGAAAAAAATTTCAAATATAAGCTATGAATCAATTCCTGAACATTTTAAACACACAACTACTAGACTAAGAGCAGGTGTAAAAACAAAAAAATTGAAAAGAGATAGAAAATGTTGTCATTGTATGTATGTCAGCCAAGAGAATATGTTATATATAAGTCACCGAATGTGTGTGTGTGTGCATAAGTATGTAAATAAATTCAGCAGAAATAGATACGCCAGAGACTAGGGCTAGATTCGTATTTTAGTACCTGCAACGTGCTCTTTAAATATAGCATCAAAGTCAAACAGTAAGGGTAAGGTCAGTGATGCAAGCAAGGTAATTGCCATGCGTGATACGATACGCAATGAACAGGTATATAGTTATACTACTTAAAAATTGACTAGTTAATTATATATATTATAAATAATAGTTAGTTATACATACATACATATAAGCTAGCTATAAAATTAGGTTGTAAATAAATATGTACGTCGAACAGGTGCCACGATCAATTGAGTAATGAGCGCAAGCGCTTTTTCCGCGAGTGTATGAATGAAAAAAAAATTAATAAAACTATGTTTTACGCAAAAAAAAGTTCCCCTACGGGTAATTAAGTTCATACCTAGTTGTTAGGAGAAGTTAATTATTTAAAAAAAAAAAAATAGAATTTAAGACGAAATATGTAAGTAAGAAAAAGAAAAAGAAAAAAAGGTTGTGAATGACGCAAATTAAAATTTAGACTAAATCGAATTTCTTCGATTTTTTATTTTTGTTTGTTTCTTTTATAGTAGTTAGGAATTTGTTTATTAAATAAACGAGATGTGTGTATGTGTACACGTCTTGAGGACTCTTTGAATTTGTGATTTTCTTTAGAATTTTAAGCATACTCGATAGACGTGTAGCTACTTAATATAATTTGAAGGGATAATAATTTTTATATAATAGTTCTTTACTTCATTACCAGCACATTTCTGTTTTATAATTTTTCTCTCCAACTCTCAATAGGAATTTATTTAAAAACTAGGCTCTACCTGAATTTTAGCTATAATAAATAGATGAATTAGCGCTACTCCTATGAAGAGTAAGAAACAATATAAACTAATCACTCTTATTTCAATTATCTCCGTTCTTTTTCATCTCAGTTTCCATGAGGTTGTTATACTTGTGACACACATCTAGTACAGATACCAGAGTATACGCATAAATAACGTGTGTCTCGTTGTGTACTAGTATTATACTAGCTGAGCAAACTGGTATGAAGTTTAGTATAAATACCAGGGTTTTTTTTCAAAGTTTTTTTTAATGATTTCAGCGCCACTTTCTGGTAGTGACAAAATTATCTGGTTTATAACAAACGCCAAGTTCAAATTTTTTTTTATAAACACGGACACGGGCGTCATTCGAATACTCATAATTACAAAATACAGTTGTTCTTCAAATTAGCTTTGTCCAAAAACGTATATTTTGTGCGTTTATATTTCCCAAAAATGCTAAACATCTACTTCTGACTCATGCCTTTATTGCTAGTCTTATAAATATGTATCTTCCTTTTTCTAAAAATATTTCTCACGTTTTCATGACAACTACATTATATTTGTCAGCTAGCAAAGCATAGTAAAGAGAATAACTGAAGCATGGTACGTATACTAGCTACGTGTCATACAGTGTCTTTCCGCAGAGCATACAAATATAGTAAGATCCCGATATTCCAAACGAACGAAAATTTTCTTTCGGCCATTGAAGACAATAACTGAGATGATGTTGTGCTGCTTCTTCATGTTTTAAGTATTTTTTGCATTATTTCTAAATTTGATGTTCAATGATTTCAATGTCTTCGTCTTCATCATCATCCCACGATATCTAGATAAGTTCTTAATTTCATTGTAAATTACCATTCATTAAATTCTCAATAATTATGAATAAATTGCAACAAGTAATTCTTCCAATAAACACGAAATATCTGTTTCATTTACCGGTAAAGTCTTAATTAGATGTATTCTAAATTCAGATAAGGATCTTCCCATATTCTGTCCAACATTAATTTTGAGCAAACTTTATATTTTAAGATAACAACTTCCTAACTGATAGATAAAAATAGGGCAGCAGAGAATGATATTCTTTAAGCCTTTTGCTATGTGTCGCCAAAATACGATATGATAAATTGTTTTTATAAATAAGCTTAACAATAGACAGAACATTCTGATCGATGAATTAGATAAAGGACGTACAATTTGGAGGCAGGAATATTATATAAATTTGACCATCACTGCTTATCAGATTACTCGAATGGTCATTGAAAGCTTTTCGTGTCAAAAACTATCCTTAAATAAAGCCGATGTTATACCCTAGACACACAACACGATCTAATGAATCATTAGTACTAATTATTCATTAAAATTCCGTGTGTCACATAGTATTCATAATTGTGGCTCGAAAATCAGATCAAAATGAAGTACACTAATGAAGTGTTTTTTTTTCTTCCTTCATTAGAGCTCTAACGAGGAAAAATGTAATAGAACTGAATGTATTTTGCCATATAATATAAATCTGAAGCTCCGCTAAGAAGGAAAAAAGAAGAAGTGCAAAGCACAAACTGTATTATCAAAATACTTTTTAATATAATGTTTTTTTCATTTCCAAGTCGTTAAATTTAAAAATTTAAATAAATAAAAACTAAGTTTATAGCGTTGATCCATCCATTTCGCTTCTTCACTGTCATTAGTTCAAAACCAGTTTGATAGTACAACATAATTAAAGAAATGGCTGTGTGCCTGCAGTTGCTTAATGGATCATTATGGTCTAATGAGTCTTTAGTTAATTATTCATAAGGAGCGCTGTGTGTCTAGGGCATTATCCATACATTTTTAGACGACTGATTTTCTTTTGGGAAAATGTGGATCTTGAAAGCTCTCGGATTTTAAGCCTCACCAATTTAAAACTTAGTTCTCCGAGAAAATCTCAGGGTGCCGGCATGTTCGGGAAAGGTACCTTAGAGTGCAATACTAATCCTAATTCAAGTCGTTTACTTCTCATGACATCTCATCCCCTGTTAATTTAGAAGTTATACCTCCCATTTCTCCCGAGATCTAAAATTCTCTAGCATATTTCAGCTGTAGCTGTGTTGATGCTGTTCAAGTTGTGAATGGCACTAGTGCTGTCAAGATGAAGGAAGTAGGACCTGTTCGTTTTATCAACATTTTTTTACCCTACATCTCCTAAACTTATCATTCAAGTGTGAGGTGCCCTATGGTTCCACCCTAGGCTTCTTATTGTTCAATATGTCCATAAATTATCTCCTAAACGTATCAGAGAACTCCAAAATACACTTGTATGCTAATGACGTTCAGACATATTTGATCTGATAAGAGAATTATGTCGAGAGAATTAACATAGACTTGAAGAGAATCTCTAAGTGGTCCAAGAGGTAAGATTTATTTTTGAATCCCAATAAATCAAATTCAGATTGTGGTTGTGTCCTGCTCTTTGTTCTAGACTAGTGAAGACACTTCTCTTGCCCTATTCCCCTAGTAGAGGCATTGTCTTCCATCATTTAGATTCGATCTGTAGGATTTGTATTATAAATGGTTTGAGTAGATATAATCTCATTTCCCTTCACCGTAATTCTCTACTGGATATGTCCTTAGATGCTTATCTGACTTCGACAATTTAGCACTCTCTTCATTTTCAATTCAATTCTTTATTAAAGGTATTATACATCAAGATTGCTTAATCTTTTTAACATGTACAACATATGTTATTCGGAAAAAACTACTGAGCGAGGATTGTTAGTGTATATAAGACGATGTAGACAGGTTAGTGATTGGTACAGAAGGTAAGATTTAAGGGGGCAGCCAAGTATTGAATTTCTGTATTGGGATATATGGTCAAAGCGCCGAAGTCCAAACAGGAATCTTATACAATTGTTAAATGCCACCTTCAACTTCCGCGAGCAGCCAGAATCCAGGCTGGGAAAGACTAAGTGTCCATAGGTAAAAAATGGAACAACTAAAGCTTTGACTATTTTGAGTTTGGTAGCTATTGAAAGAAAATCCGCTGCGCACCAAAGTTTACAAAGTGTACTATAAACCTTACCCAGGATGCTATTAACATAATCGCAACAGGTCAGGCGAGACCCCAAGATTTCTAAGTCGCTCCAAGTGAGGCAGAGGATTATTATTTAGGAGAACTGCGGGAAAATTTAATGTATCCAAACCTTGGAGTATCATATAATTTGATTTATTTGCATTCAAGGCAAGATCATGTACCAAAGACCATTCATAGATGCGCTCCAGATCATTGTTGATTTTGAGGATACAATCCTCGGATAGACCAACAGGGCAGCACAGAAAAATTTTAACATCGTCTGCATACATATGTATTTTGGCGTTGCGTATCACATCTGGTAAGTCGTTAATATAGAGACGAAATAGAAATGCTCCAAGGATAGAGCCTTGTGGTATACCACGAGACAGATATAAGAGGTCAGAGTGAAGGTTGTTATTTTTCACTTGCTGCGTTCGACCTGATATAAAACTTTTCACGACTGATAGAGCGACAGAGGAAAATCAACATTGCACGGCCAATTTTTGCACTAATTTACAGTGATTAATGCTTTCAAAAGCTTTTAAGAAGTTTAATAAGACAAGGATACCCAAGTTATCTCTATCAAGCGCTTTCCGAATATCCGTGGTAACTCTTAACAAAGCAGTTTAGCAGCTGTGCTCCTGCGTCGAAATCCATATAATAAGGCATTACCCTCAACTCAATCAGTCAAGAGTTTCTCCAGACCTTTCCCTAAGAAGCACAACAGTCTAATAGGTCGAAAATCAGACATACAATTAGGGGAATTCTTTTTTGCAATGGCTATTACAGTAGCTCTTTTCCAATTTGTGGAAACTTAGACGATTTTAAAGCTGCATTAAAGATATGGTGACAACAGGTAATATTACGCGCAAGAGTATTTTTAGGAAATATACCGGTATGTTATCCGGACCGCAGGCATTCGATTTAATTGAGAGAATAGCACGGTACACCTCTGCCGAATCCACGCATCGAAAGCCGAAACCATTATTTGATACCAATGTAGGAGTTTCACTCTCAGTATCTGATGACAATGTTGTGGGAGATGCAAAATGTTCGTTTAGGTCGTTAGGGTCAAAATTACAACCAGGAGATCGCGCACCATGAACACCCATTCGTTTTAGATTGAAACAAAATTTGCTAGCTGGGAGTTGATGATTAAACTCAGTACCATAATAATTACGCTTTGCAGTTCTTAAATTTAAATTTCTGACGCGTTTGTATTGGAGTTTGATTGCACTGATTTTTAAATATTTGTATTTGCGATAAAGGAATTCACGCTCGGCTATCAAATTTTCAATTTCCTCCGAACACCAAGAGATCTTATGCTATGTGTACTCCTAGAACGAAGTGGAGTGTACTTATCATGTAGATATTGAATTATATGATCAAATTTATCTACTTGATCGTCAACATCAGCGCATTGATAGATCTCGTGCCATGGAAGCGAGGCAGATTCCATCAACATTTCCTCTACCTGTATACCATTATAGTCCCGAAAATAAATGGGCATTTCCGCAGAGTTAACATCCATAATAAAATTATTCGTTAAGAACAATAATCAAACCGTTGGATAAGATGCAGGAAGTACTCTGAAGGTGCATTACGCAGCAACCGATTGACATTGAAATCACCCCCAATAATTACCTTATTATACCTATAGGTGATAGAAGCAATAGCATCTTCATATGGTCGTCTACACCAGGCACCCTGGCTATCTATTTCCCGACTTCAGCTTTTTAAAATCTTATATGCACTTAATGCTGCATGTCTCTCGTTGTCACCAGCGAATTTTCAAATGCTTCTCACCTTGTTCATGTTGCTCGCTTTTGAAATAGTTATTCCATTGCATCAGCTGCATTGCAGCGTACTACGAGCTTGGCTAATTCATTCAGAATACTGCTGAATCATCATCTGGCTTGGGATGATGACCATGCAGATTGACATTGCGCTCACACTCCGATATCACTCTACTTCGTTTTTATTTTTATTTTGGTTTCTATTACCTATTATTTTCATTTTGTTTTTATTTCTATGTATTTTTACTTTTATTTTTATTTTTGCTATTACGCCTCTTCTTTTCCATTACCGAGACAATCTCTATCGATTGGGTGGCTCAAAAGTTCCTCTGCTGGCTTAAAAAAATGTAACTTTCATACGTATCCATAAAATTAGCACCCTTGAAAGTTACCCAAATGATGTCCTCCTTCAATCACTATACTTTCGACAGTTAGTGTAACCTCAGAGCTCGAAAATATTAAATCTAAATATCTACCGAACCTACAAGACAGTTAATTATTATCCATAGTCAAATTATTCAGTACCTATAATACTGATCCCAAATATATAAGGTAATTTCTGCAGTTGAACAGACTGTTTGTTGTTACTAAAGAATTATTAAAGCTTAAAGCTAATCTATCGCGGACATCCCTCAAAAATATCGTAGCGAAAAATCATGAAACAAAACCCCAGACTCAAACAATTTTACCATCCGTGCATACAATTTTCAACCTGTAGGCAAAAAAATATATGAGTTCAAAAGTTGTCTTATATATGGTATGTCTTCAACTATAAAATTCCCAGTCGCACCTATGTACCGTCGGATTTTTATCTCTCTTTTGTGGCCACTTCTATGGCTCTGACAAAATCTCTCTAGACTGATCCCTTGTGTATGCATACCACACGACCTGTAACCCAAACCCACCCCCTTGAAGTCGAATTCGGCCGTATCGTTAAGTTCCATGATACCTTTATAAGAAAAACAGTACGGTTTACCGTTCTATGCCCCCCCCCCCCCACCCTTATAATCCCAAACATTCAAGCGAAATTCACACCGTCACCACCTTAATTCACTCAACTCAATAACCCATAATTTCCTACCCATTCTTCTTTTTTGGCAAGCTGTGATACGGCATCATGGTTATACTCTGATCTTCGGCAAATCGAGATATCATAAAGAAAAAAATACACATAGACAATTGGTTTTATAATAATTTCACTAATAGTGCCCGCTTTTTGAGCTCATAACAAACGGTCATAATTAGAGATAAGAGTGATCCTAGCTCGTTTCCACATAAATTATGACTTCACTGATAATTTAGTTGATCTAAGCGACAAGGTGGTTGCCAAAAACTATTCCTATTAATTTTCCTAATCTAATTTTTTACACTAAATTAATTACCACAATGGTTAAAAAAAATCAATGTCGTTCATTGTAAAGGAAGTCTTTTTTTATAGCTTTAAATTCATTTTTTTTTTAATTCGTTTAGCATCATACATATTATCCCTACAAAAAGGCAAGAGATATCACAAATTCAAAAAAATCCAAAAATTTTACATATTATATCATAAATTAAAAACAAAACAAAAACAAAAAAAAGTACATAAGTAAAATTAAATAAGAACAGTCAGGCAATAATGAATTATCTTCCGAGTGCATAGAAAAAAAATAAGCGAAACTTATAAATATAATTATTATATTAAATAAATCAAATCAGCTACACACACTACGATAACAACACAACAAAAAATATCACCCGTGTTTATTTTCCACTCAAAAATGCTAGACTAAAAATTCAATTATTGAAACTAAGGTCATCATAAAAAAAAAAAAAAAAAACAAAAAAAAACAAAAAAAAGGAAAATAAACGCGCAAGAGTAAAAAAGAAAACATAAAAATAAAATTATCAATCAAATTTTGCCTTGATAGTTTTAAAGAACAATATTTAAAGATAAATCGTAAGGTAACACATTGCTTAGCGACTGAATGAAATTTACATTTAAATTATAATATAAAAGATAAAAAATAAATAAAATAAAACAAATATACATACATTCAAAAATTGTCAATTGAATATTTAAATAAATTTTTAATATTTGTTACTGCGTACGTTACGTGTGAATTTATAGGAAACCGTACCTCTTCGTTCTTGTTATAGTATGAAAATGTGTTGTAAGTCTCTGAACATTACTGCGACGGCGCAGCAAGTTCAGCTTTTACAAAACTTAGTGGGAATTTGTATTTTTTTTTTAATTTTGCTGTTTTTGTTTTTTTTTTTTTTTTTTTTTTTTTTTTTATTAATTTTATACATTATTAAATCTTGTTGAATATTTAATAGTAAAATTTGTTTTCATTAATTCGTAAAAGGTATTTTTTTTTAACCAAAACCATTTATTCCAGTGACATAGGTACTTACTACTAGCTAGAAAGATGACTGTAATTATGGGTCTGGTATTGTCCATGAATGAATTAAGTTTTTTTTTTTTTGAAGATTATACCACACTCTAAACATTATTCCTGTAAATAAATATTAATTACTCCTGGAGAGCTGTAGAGAACAGCAGATTTTAAAGTTATAACAATTTTATAAAAACGCGACGTTCTTGGCACAAATGGTGACATTACGTTTGAACGACTCAAAAGTTAAGTTATAACAAACCAATTTTCTGTCAATTTGGTTAATCGTGCCAGTTTTCACAAAATTTAAAAAAATTTAAAAACATTGAATTTTAGGATGGTAATTTACATAGTCCACACAGATAGAAAAGTAATCTTGTCTCCAAGATCAGTCCATTTTGTTGTTGTGATTTTTTGAAAATGTACAAAAAAAACAAAACATTTGGTAGAAAATTGCGTCACTGTCCTTGTGGAGTCCATAACTCATTGAAAACCAATTTTCTTTCAAATTGCCCCAACATAGGGCCAGATCTGTCAATCTGACGTGTCCGTTTCATCAAATAGTATAAGTTATGGAAAGATAGCATTTAAATTCTATTTTAATGTGTAAGAAAAGACTTTTGACCTCGATCATGGAGATAATGGAGAGCATAACGCCATATTATGCCGCCCGAAAAGAGAGTCGCGCAAGCACTTTGCAGGTTAATTTCACTCCTTTTTTGGTAGAAAATTAAATTTTTGCATTCTCCACATCGGGACGAATGATTTAAGCCTAATATCTCTATGGACATTAATTTTTACGAATTTTTCATTTTTATTTTTTGAAATTCTGTCAAAACTGGCACGATTAACCGAATTGGCAGAAAATTGGTTTGCGCAATTACTTTTCGGTCGTCCAAACGTAATATAATCATTTCTGCAATGGACATCGCGATTTTTTAATATTTATAATTTTCAAACCTGACGCCCTTCACCGGTTTCCACGATAATTTTTAGAGCGAATATAATCTACTAATATAACCTTGATCATCCATGGGCAACATCAGACCCATTATTGAATTCATCTCTCTAGCTAGCTATACATACACACACTTGAGTTAATATTAAATCTTCCTGCTGCTGACAACAAGAGCCGTTTCCTTTCATAGTTAAATCCACCCACCATGTATGATATGATTCCCTAACATTATTTTTAATACTTTTTTTTCTTGTTTGCTCATCTGCCTAATTCTAGTTAAGAAAGATTATATTAGACCTCTCTCCCTCGACTTTGTCATTATCACTCTTCTCTAACTTTTTGAGTGCGCTTGTTTTTGGTGAGAGTTCAACTCAGTTCCCACCAGGAAATTTTATTTGCTGGTATTTGTAATAAAATAATTGTCATCATAGAGCTTCGCAGTTTTTAGCGTGAGCCATGACGAGGTCTACTTTGCAATGTTATTGTTATCATGTCGTTACAGCGTTTTCTTTTTCTTTAATTATCAAATGTACAGTACGTCTCTCATTTGAGTTAGAACCCAGTCTTGCAACCGAATTTTGATAATACGATACAAGCAACTAATTACAAAAGTACTTACCATAGAGCAATACTGGAATGGGACTCTGACACACTGTCATAACCTAATTTGAATTTGCAACCTCGTACGTACACGAAATTTTGTGTGTGACTACGTACAGAGTATCAATGTATCCAATTTGCTCAGAAATTTCTATACTAAAATCTTTTGCCAAATAAGCACATGGCAATACCTTACGAACTAAAATATCAAATTCAGACGCCACTTTTTTCAGGTGCCTACTCTGACACTCTCTTGATATTGTACACATTCTAAAAACATCAAATAATATAAAGTGTTACTTAGACATGCGCAGAGGTATGGAATTAAAACAATTTTTGGTACATACAGACAATATTAACACCGATCAAAATTGGTTATAAGATTGCTAAGTCTATAGTCAAATGAAGGACAGTATGCCAGAATCTCGACTCCGATTTCGTGTTGAAGTTAAAAGTTAAAAGTTTTTCTTATACTGACATTTATTTTTAAGGCACCGTTGGTGTAATGGCTAAGATATTAGATCATTATTTTATTGGTGTGGATACAAAATATAACGGCGCTCACCTAATGCATTCTCATTTAAAGGATATTGGGATGCTATATTTTCAAAGTGATATTTCGCTGAATTACACTGAATTAAAATTTCACTATCTGTCAGGGAATAGATGATTTTCCTCATCTATGTAATGCCCAAGAAGAAAGCGGAATGCCCACTTTTCATACAACTTTAGGAGCGATACCTCCAGACATAAGTGATGTCTTAAAACGAGTCAGTACTCAACAAAAGTTTCAATTTAGATAACAGCGAGCCTGTAGGCAAAAAAATTTACTATACGTAGGTTTATGTCCTGAAAGTTAGAAAATTCGTATGAAATTAGCCTAGACCTATACCACAGACCACATTAGAGACATCTGGCGTAAAAGACAGAAACCCAAAATGCGACAAAACTATACAATTTAAGACGAAAAATGAATAGTTGCAGTTCAAATAAACGAGAATTAACTGTCCTAAACTTTTTTGCACATAATTGTTAAATATACCTACTATTTTGCTTTGTATTTAAACAACTTTCAATGAAATATTACAATTTCGCGTCGGTGAAATATCGGGAGAAAAAACAAGTACTATTAGAGCCAAATAAGTAAAAAAAAACGCAATTAAAAATGAAAAACTCGACTCACTAGATCTAGGGGCCTTATATTTCTAAAATAATCACAATCTAAAGAAATGAGAATACCTACCAACAGGAAATTGATTTAAAAAACTTCAATATTTACCATTTTTTAGAAGTTACCGAGCTAATATCTCCATTCCAATACAATTATTTTATCTTACCGACGTTGTTCACTAGACCTTTTCGATATCTATGATTTAAAATAAAAATCATTATTCTGCTACAAATAGTTTGCCAGTAATTCGCATTGAAAAATGTAGAAAACTTGCAAATCTTGGTACTGACTCCTCTCAAAGGATGCATTGTGATACTCTGAACATATTTTATTAACAAAGATTATTTCTATCTAGCGGGCGAAAGGTTCGGCGATCGAATGTAGCTTGAGCGACTTTCTTCGGTGAAAAAGTGGTTCGTCGTGCAATGACTTCCTATGAGAAAAATGTTCACAACAGAGCACTAATGCCCATGGAAGACATAACTGCAAAAATATATGCGAAATATAGTAGATGGGGCGTATGTGACGTACTTGAAAATGGGTTCTCCGGCTGCAAAAACGTCTCGAGAAAGTTTTCTGAATCGGGCAGGGAAAAATATACATCATCCGATATGCAACATGCGGTATTGGAACCACCCCCGCCGGGGGCTCCTACACTAAAAGAACGCAGGGAACAATTTTCTTCTACGAATTGTAGCTAGTAATGAGCTGAGGCGAACAGTGAGACCCGTTTTGCGATCGATGATAACCCTACCGAGCTAAAACCGATGTAAGGTGCAATAAATGTACTACCTCAGTGCGAATAAAAAACAGGGAAATACTAAAAAAGTGAGTATGCGGATGGCTATAAAAAGCTATTTAAGCCTTCGAGTATAGGAGTGTGGGTACTCAAAATTCTTCTCAGGACCTAAGGAATTCGATTCTGTACGAGATTTTCAAAAATATACTAGATAAAAGTTTGACCTCTCCCACACCTTTCCCCCGCTAGATAGTAATAAACATTGTCAATAAAAAATTTTCAGAGTATCATAATGCATCGTTTAAGATATCTATCATGACTCCTAAAGTCGTTATTACAACACAAACCAGCTCATGGAAGGGAGAAATAAACAAACAAAATGAAAAAGCGGAATGCCAACTTTTCATATAAGTTTAGGCCCTACATCCGCAGACATTAGAGATGTCTTAAATGATGTATTATGATACTCTAAACATGTTTATTAAGAATGGGGAAAGCTTTGGCGTTATAATGTAGCTTTAATAAATTTCTTTGGGTGAAAAGGTGAGGTTTTCTACTTCTCGTGATTGTGCAGAATTGATGCGTCGTGGAGGATGACTTCCTATGAAAAATTTGTTTACAACAGAGCACTAATGGCCATGGAGAAAGAACTGCTAGTGCATGAAAATGAATGTGAATCTAAATCCAGAAAAAAGTACACCACCGATAGTACTCGGCGAGACCTTTAATTCGATATGAAACTTGTCGTATTGGAACCACGCCTCCGTCGGGGGTTCCTACCCCCACCCTTAAAGAGTGCACAGAAAAATGTACATTCCCCTTTTGTATTTGATTATCTGAAATCAAATTTAATATTCAAAGTCATTTGGGATTGCCTTTTTCTGTAATGTGGGTGATAGCAAACCTCTGACATTTTTTAGTATGTAGTTACCATCCCAATCTCCCCACAAAGAGAAAAATCCAAGGTAATAAACTAGATCATTTGCAGCTTGTTACATTAATTATTTGGACAAAAACGAGAACTGATACTCTCACATAGTTTATTACGCGCGCTCAACGGTTCAAACATTTTTTTGAAAGACGCTTATGGGCTTTAAACCTACCAACCCACCTATAGGCTGTAAAATCACCGGACCTTAATCCCATTAATTCTGACTTTGGATGTAATTTAAGAATCATTAAAAGTTTACAGGACCCTTGAATGTTGGCTATAAGTTCTACCATAAAGTAATAAAGGCTAAAGAGATGACAAGATTAACTTTGCTTTGCGAACCAATATTTGAAAGCTCAATCTGAAAGTTTGGATGCAATCGTCAAAGCTTTTCGTGCAGAGCTCGCATCTTCCGTATTGAATTTTGAGCCCACTGTACCAGCAGGCATCACATCAAGTCAAGGCGTACTAAATGGAGTAAATGCAACACTACCAAAGTTTACCATGGTAAATATTAATACGCATATGAATGCGTTAATTTTGGAAGCTCTTTTGATACAAAATATTATTGCTTCACACTGATGATATACAACTGATATGAAGGTATTAGCTGGGTTTTTTTGTACTGTACTGGTTCATTGGAAATTTAAATTAATTTCATGATATTTTTAGGGGGGCAAATTATCAGATTGCAATTTCAATTTTCACAAAATGCCAAAATAGATCTAAAATATTTGTAATTAATCAAAAGCTGGCATTGATGATTTTTTAACCATTTATAAATCCGTGTATACCCCTTTGTATGGATCAGAAAAAAAGAACGCAGCATTGTAATCGTAACAGTACTGCAAATTATAAGCAAGCAAATTTCTTAGACGGCGTTTCTTTTTTTCACAGTTGTATGTGGTACAGCGTTTTTAACTTACAGACGTAAATATAATGGATGAGTAATTCTAACAGCTCGAAATGGGAACATTTTCGAAAATAAAAACAACATTTTTACAAATTCATCAATTATTTTTTCCCCTACGTCGATGTACCTACTTCATATTGTGATCGTGTGATATTCAAATTGTCGGTACTATGAGCGGAGTGAGAGCGACCTAGAAATCAATTTATTATGCTTTTTTATACCATAGATGAAATCTATAGGGTATACTAAGTTTGTCATTTCGTTTGTAACACCTCGAAATAATGATGGTAGAGCAAAATGGATTGGACACCCATGCATAATATTAAAAGTTATTTTGATTTTTGCATGTCCGTCCGTTTGTCCGTCCGTCTGTCCGTCCACTGTGGGTCCGCCTGTGCGCACGATAACTGGAGAACGCGTATACATAGAGAATTGAAATTTTGTAGATGGACTTTGAAAAAAAAAGCGAAATCAAGTTCGAAAATGAGACTAATCGGGCAACTCCTTCGTGGGGTTGCCATACAAAAGTTTCGTTTTCCACTATGTATTTGGACACTGCCTGAGAACGCATTGATATAGAGAGCTGAAATTTAGTACATGGTGTTTTGATTGTACTAGCAAATAAAATTTTAAAAATGGACTAAATCCTCCTTCTTGGTATTGCCATATAAAAATTTAGGTTTTTTACGTATACTGTGAAAACGATCAGTCCAAGATATTTTTATTGTACTAAAAACTTCTTCAGAATAAGAAATCCTATAAAATTGGTTATAATCATTTTTTCTGTCCGACGAGCCGTTCTAGAAATATATGCGAGAAACCAATGCAAAAAATCAAAATTGCTTAAATGGGTGACCATACGAAATTTCATACGGGCAATCATCTAGGGTATCATAAGAATTGGTCTTAGACCAATTCTAGCTTTTTCACTTCTTACTTTGCTATTTGTGATTGATAAAGCTGAAAATTTGAATACAATTATATTTTATAAATCCCCATCGATTTACGTTACAAAAATATTTTAAAAATTTTATAAACTCATGATTTTGATACCTTGGATAAAGTCTCATATGGTATGCTAAGCTTGTCATTCCTCTTGTAACGCATAGAAATAATGCTGGTAGAGCCAAATGGATTGGACACCCACGCATATGTATTATTAATTAATTAGATTTTTGCATATCCATCTGCCGTCCGTCACTACTATAACTTGAGAATACATTCATGGTTCGTTTCAAATTACATCATTTTGTATATACTTATTGAGAAAGCAGTCAGCTGAGGACTTTTTGATGTACTGGAAAAGTTTTCAGAATATAAAACGCTATGAAGTTGTTTATAACGATTTTTACTGTCCAACAAACCGTTCTAGAAATAGATGCGTAAAACTACCTTGTCGATTTGCCTATTGGCTGGACTATATGGCATCGAAAAAATTAGTCTTAAGCCAATTATACCTTTTTCCCGGCTTGTCTAAAATAAAAATTTCGGATTTTCTTACCTTTAATTTTTACTTTGTTTTTAGAAAAGCGTCATTTTTTTTTATAAAAACTGTAGGAGGAAACACCTTGTTTATATCTTGAAGAGCAATCTTCCAGCCAATGGAAACTCTTTTAAATATTTTGCTCAAAATTCTTCCCGCCAGTCCAAATATGAAATCTATAAAAGAAATCATAAAGAACACGTGCATTGAGGACGCAGGATAAACCAGCGAATTAAGTGATTGGTTTGCAGAAGATAATATTTATTGTAAAAATCGTGCAAAATACTCGATTATTTTATTGATATTTTAATTAAAAAGCACTTCATATGGGAAACCCAGAAATTCTTTAAACCGAAAAACAAAACAATCAACAAACTGAAAATAATAAAAGCAAAAAATTTGAGCTGTATTTTGGGTTATTACGTAAAAAGTACACTTTATCCTTTTAACCCATTTTCGATTAGAATATGATAAAAATGTTTCCAAGTGCATTGCATAAGGAATGTAAATTCAAAATTCATTTTTCATTTCTGGACGATATTTACCACGAAGTTTTTCAACATATAAAAAACACATTTACCCTATATTTCTCCTTCTGCAGTTAATCGATTTGAAAACATTATCTGGATTCTATTCATAAACTATTTCATTATATTTACGTCTGTAAGATAAAAACTGTAGAAGATAGAAATATACGACAATACTAAATGTGAAAAAAAATAGCCGTCTAAGAAATTTTTGCTTGCATATAATTTGCAGTACTATTACGATTACAATGCTGCGTTCTTTTTTTCTGATCCATACAAAGGGGTATACACGGATTTATAAATGGATAAAAAATCATCAGTGCCAGCTTTTGATTAATTACAAATATTTTAGATCTATTTTGGCATTTTGTGAAAATTGAAATTGCAATTTGATAATTTGCCCCCCTAAAAATATCATGAAATTAATTTAAATTTCCAATGAACCAGTACAGTACAAAAAAACCCAGCTAATACCTTCATATCAGTTGTATATCATCAGTGTGAAGCAATAATATTTTGTATCAAAAGAGCTTCCAAAATTAACGCATTCATATGCGTATTAATATTTACCATGGTAAACTTTGGTAGTGTTGCATTTACTCCATTTAGTACGCCTTGACTTGATGTGATGCCTGCTGGTACAGTGGGCTCAAAATTCAATACGGAAGATGCGAGCTCTGCACGAAAAGCTTTGACGATTGCATCCAAACGTTCAGATTGAGCTTTCAAATATTGGTTCGCAAAGCAAAGTTAATCTTGTCATCTCTTTAGCCTTTATTACTTTATGGCTCTACATACTTATTTGTTATCAAGATATATGTTAAGTGTTCCAGACTCGTAGAAATTATTCTTAATTGAACGCCCCATTGGAATGCTGTAATTCGTGAATTTAATTTCACTTTGTATAGTTCGGAGCCTAACTAAAATTTTGCAGGTCTAATTGTACATCGTTAGACTGCCCCATTCTCCATAATGGCTTTAAAAGGGTTGAAGGAAAAAAAAATGAAAAATGAATATAGAAAGACTGAAGGAGAATATTCATGACAGTTTACGAGATAATCTGACTAAAAGTTTAGATAAATAAATAATACATAAAGTTAGATCCACATCAATCAAACTTTAACATTGTTCAATATAGACTACAGAAATACAGCAGATTTAAGTTTGTTAGTTTTTATGAAAAATAGAGATTTTTTTTTTCAGAGTGTACTGGACAATTTTTCTCCAGAATTTAACAAAATGAATGCTTAATCTACTTTCCCGAATCAATTCAACTCTTCTGAATCATTGCCTGGATTTCACAGAGGAATAGATACAACACACAAATTTAATGTACTCCAAAAGCAGAGGGATTTAATAAAACGCAATAAAGTGTACAATGCTCCAAAAAATCTGTAAATAGGAAAAAATAAATAAAAATTAGAAAAATTGGGGGGGGGGGGGATACTAATACAGAAAGCATGGATACACCACATAATCGTCGTTTTATTCTGAGTAATGTAAAGTGTCGGAAATAACTTAAAATATATTTGGAAAAATTATCATTAGTGAACAGCAGCACGTAAAATTATTAAATTCAGTATATGCATGAAAATATAATTAATAAAAATTAAATTCCCACACTAGAAGCCCCAAGAGGGAAGATACGCGAGATTTCTCAGTTGACACCTCCAGTTTTGGCAATTTTTAGAGATTTTATCCTTGGCAATTTTGTTATTGAATATTTTTATATGAGAATTATACACAATTAAGCACTGCATCAATTAATTATTATTACCTACATTACCGCCACGATTATGTTATCCAAGAATTTCCCACTAAGATTTGTCTAACTTAACAAGAAATAAATCCGATTTTAAAGATATCCTTAAATGTTTGATTTAGACTTTAAATAAAACCATCAAAAACTTTTTTATTGCTCGTGTGTAAATATTAAATAAATAGGAAAAACCAAAAACAATGTTGTTATATAAGAATTATTATATACATATGTACATATTGACTTATTGACTAATTATCGATATTACTTTTTTGTTTTTATTTTGCCATTACTATGGACGATGATGTCGTTGAACAATGAAAACACTAAATTAAAAAAGAAGAGAAAAAACAGAAAAAGAATTCATTATGTGTTCAGTGTTGACTCAAAGTTGGCTTCAAACCCCATTTCATAAATGAAATATCTAATGTAGGAAAATGTTAAATATTATGTACTACATACATACATGCGAAATTAAGACACATTAACTAACAATTCTTAAATATATCCGAATTGTAGGCTTTTTAGATAGTTTTATTAAAAAATAAATATTAAAAAATTAAAAAAAAAACAAATTGTTAAATTGTTTGAAGAGTGAAAAAAACTAAATAAAATAGATGTCGTAAATTTTTATATAAAACAAAAACAAGAAATTACCGGAAATTTTAATGTTTTTTTTATTTCCTTTGTACTATTAGTTTGTTGTTAGATAAATATTTAAGTGCAAATTTTAATTTTTTTTCTGTGGCCCGTCTGCTTGCAAAATTTCAGAGTATTCACTAGAAAAAGAAAGAATTTTTTCGAAGTCCAGGAAACGAAGCACAAATAAAAAAAAATAAATAGGAAAGTTTTTATATTTAGTACAAAATATAAATATTTGTTCTGGCTTACTATTTAACAGGAAAAAAGTTCTGAAAAGTTCAAGGTCTGGAACCGCTGCCATGTTGCCATTTGGGGATAACTCGTCATTTATTAATTTTATGAAAAAATAGTTATCAAGTTATAAGAATTAAAAAACCTTTAATTATCCACAAAAAAGTTTCAATTAAGTTTTTTCGTAGTAACACTAATATTTCTTGAGTAAATGGACGATGAAAATGATGCATGCAGATAGTTGAATCGCTCACATTGTGGATGTTTTTCGTCACTGATTTATGTCAGAAAATAATTAATTGAGCATTTTATTGTAGATAATTAAATTCTGCTTAATTTTTGTAATCCAAAGATCCGATATAAAACGCTCTTTTACCAAGATGGCGCCGGCTCCTGATCTTAAATTGTTCAGGACTTTTAACCCGTTAAGTAGTAAGACAGAATAAACATTTGTACCAAATTTCAAAACTATCGGATTTTTTTTCTATTTACTGAAATTTTTTCAAGGCTTTTATAATTTTCTGGTTTGTTTCTACACACTCGCTCGCTTAAGTCACTTTTACGCTCTAATTCTAGTCTATAGGTACGCCAGTATACCTACAGATTATATTACTTAATTTTATAGTGGTATTAAACTGCATTCGTTAAATTAAGTTCATCCGTCCAACGAGTTTAACTAATTAAATATATTATCTCTAAAACCTGGCCTAACAGTAACTTCTAAACGAACTTATATTCAGCTTAAGAGCCACCTTACAGATTGCATCACAAAAACACGCGCATTTTGCTACGCTCGTGCCTAGACGTGTCATCACAAAAATTTTGCTACGATGTAGTTTTTTACCTGATTACCGAGGTTCATTGTGTTCGCCTTTAATCAAGTTACAATTACTAATTCATTCAAACCAAACTTGTCTCAGTTTTACACACTGCCGTATATAATATGTTATCTCATTCGGGTACAATCTTTATGTCAAAAATAGCTCTTACGTCGGTGCCAGCATCGAAAAAACCATGGGGCGGGAAGATAAAAAGTGATTTTAATAAAACCTTTCGAACTTCCGTTTAGTATCTATGAATATTTTGCTTCTGGTAAAACACTTTTTATCAAATAATTAATTTTAAAAGATTTATTTCGACGAACCCATTTATTTATTTTCGTTTACAGTTCTCTCTTAGTTGGTACTTGGTGCTTAGACCGAAAGAACGCTGTATAGAAGTGAGCCCACTTTCTGCAGTGTATTTCTACGGACGAAGTCAGTCCATATTATACATGTCAGTGGTTTTACATAAGAACGCTGCAAATATTTTAGAATGTTAGGAGTTAGGACTAAGTTAGGGCTCTGATGTGGTTTTGGATCACCCAAAAGTCGGGTCCCAAACTCAAATTCTGAGAAAAACATTTACACGTACATTACATGCATACAATAATATTTATTGAAATAAATTTTTATTTTTTTAAGTTTTGGAATAAAAATTTTTTTTGAAGAAGTCAATTAATTAAATATTTTTTAGTTCGAACTTTAGGAGGGGGGGGGCCCTGTTACCCCTCCCCCTCCCTTGGATCCGCCACTGCTTGTAAACCTGTTGACTATTTGAACGCCAGATAATCTAGGGTCGTTCTTTTTATCGCACCAGTTTTTCAATAACTGTATAAAAATTTGTGGAAAACTAATCGATTGGTAAAAGGATCACTCATATAGATTTCTTAGTAAAGGCTCTTTTCAATAGGTAAACGAATTTAACAAAATAACTCATCAATACAGAGAATCGGACAAATTTCGGGGTGTCGCATCTTTTTGTCGCGGAGTGTATACAGGGTATTTCCCCGTAGGAGGTCAATAGAGCAGGAGGTAATAGTGCTCACTTTGACGAACCACAAATTGTATGGGGGGGGGGGGGGGGGCAATTAACATAACTTTTTTTATAAAAACTGTAAGCTGTAGACTCTCCTCTTTAATTTGACCTATTACACCATATGTGGTATCTGTTGCCCTTTTAGCTCTTAACCTAAATTCAAAGCTATTCTGAAACCTATTCTCAAAGATAATTTGTTCCCTTAGTGACTGAAAATGCGTCATTTTAAGAAAAAAAGAATAATTTTGGTGTGACCTAACACCAACACTTTTATGGAAATTAACGCGTGCGAATTAAAAGCAAATGACGTAAAGAAAGAAATTTGTAAAAAATCGATGGATTTTGTGGAAGGGGATTTTTTACAAATAAGACTCCAAAAAGTTTTAACAAAAAAAAGGGGGGATTTTCCCTACAAGACATTTCTTCAGCATAAGATTTTGTAAAAGAAATTTTGGGAAAGAGCAATTTGTAAAAAAGTAAATGAGCTACGAATAAGATTTATTCCGGAATTTTATTTTCTAAGTTATAATTTTTATAATCGAAATTTTGAAATTCAAAATATTCATATTACGAAATCTAGACTTTCACGAAAGAAACAAAACAAAATAAAACAAAATTTGTCATTTTATATTCTGAAAATTAAAATTTTCGTTAAGAAACCTGACCTCCCACAGCTTTAACATGAATCTGCAATCTACACTAAATAGAGACTGTATACAGAAGTCGAAAAAAGTTCAGAGCAGCTCAGAGCAGAGCAGGGCCAGGTGAACAAAGCTGCTTTGGGTATACGGTGACTACAAAAATTTATATCTCAAAACCCACGCAGAACGCCATCGCAATTTTTTATACCATCGAAAGATAAGGCTTCTAGCTGCAATAATAAAATACAAAAAAAAATGTGCTTACTACTTCTAAAGTAGTGCCAAAGTGTAGGCAAAAGTAGTAATTTTAAACATGTTAAATACTGTCATGTTGTAAATGAATTATTACACACAAATTCGTAAAATTATACATTTTCATAGTAATCAAATTCAAACATAATAGGGGTATTCACGCAATGTTGTATCAAAGAGTGTATCGTTGTAAAAGATGTATTTGATTACAACCCAGTAAAGTAATACAAGGCCTATGCATATAAAATGCAATACAAGGGTCTTGTAGTTTTACTTTCACAAATTGGCAGTGTAAACCTACTTGTATAGTTGTACTTAGGACGTCAGATTGAACGTCAAATGTCAGGGTTTGCAGAGGGGGAGGGGAGTGTCCTAGGAAAATTTTCAGTATGCCAATTGAAAGATCCTTTTGAGGATTATCGACTGGTGCACTTATATTTTTTCTACGTGGTACTGGGTTAATTTAGCAGGGGTGCTCAATTTGCATCTACTCGCATCACGGTTTTCCCCCACAAAAAAAGGTATTGCAAATTCGTGAACCCAAAACATAAGTAATGGCGCATCAAACAGTATGAAACTTTCTGGAAAACTTAATAAAACATCACCGAAAAAGAAATTGGTGTGATCGATTTCCTTTTTCGGCCCTAAATTACTTAATAATAGTATTTGAAGTTCTGAAAATAGCTTTAATTATTTTCAAAATTCGAACCTTTCTTGCAGGGTGACGGGGGGGGGGGGGGCGGATAAAAAAAAATCGAAATTTGGACTCGTCTTTAGTACGACAAGGCGATTAAAATTATCGAAAAAAAATTAGGGTGGGGGTTGTTAACCCACCCACGCAAGCCCTAAATATGACATGTGCGATGTCTAATTAAAGCCCCCACCGAGCTCTATAGAATGGCATTATTCAATTTTCAATCCGTTATGCTTTAAGTGTATTTTTTCCACCCTCTAAAACTTAATTTTACCAGAAAGCCACTTTTCCACTTTGTCGGACCCTGTAGAATAACGGTTGTCCGTAGAGAAAAAATTTTACATTTAACTTAAAGGTAACCCAATTCTCTATCTATTAGGTTTTTATTTTCAATTCGAGACATTTCCACACTGACCTTTTACTCCCGAAGCTCAAAGTATTTTCTCATCTGGGACCCATGTACCCTATTACTACATATGAGTCATTTCCGTAAACTTAAATTGTAAATTTTTACATTTTTTCACTCCATTACTATTATCAACATTTCTCCTAAACTATTAGCCCGAGCGGAAAACTAATTGCAAATAAACGTTCCCAACAAAACAGGTTTCATTTTATCCGCTGACATTATACTAAAACATGTATAATTAAGTAGCAATAGTAGAAATAACAACTTGGGAAATGACCAAAACGGTAAAAAACGCCATGAAAAACCGACATTTCCTTCTTTAAGCCGTTCTTTTCATAAATAGTTGAGATACTTTAGTTTTTATCTCAGCTATTTTTAACCGGATCTTCACAATTCTTTTTTTCTATTATAACTATGAATCCTGGGTTTTTTTTCAATTTTTTCCGAGGCCGGGGAGAGCTCTTACGTGCCCATTTTATCACCCTGTTCCCATAATTACATTTCGAAGTAAGCTAAAGGCGAAAGGGTACTTTCACTCTTTGTTGTAAATTCTTGTTGTATTTTTACATCTGTTACACAGATGCATTAAAGAGTGAATACCCCTAGTAAGTTTGTAAAATTACAAACACGATTGCAAATAATGCAATAAAACGCGTAAAATTCAAATGAAATTTATATTTGGTTACTTTTCTAAAGTAACCGCTCTGGTTATTCCGGAAGAATTTGTGTCGTAAAATAACCAGTGATGAAAATTGTTTTTGTTCATAACATGAGTAGAATCGTATTCTTTTGCTTATTTTATGAAATATTACAAATATACAATAAATAAGTTTATCCATAATAAACATATGTTAGATTTGCATTCCACAAAATACAAAAAAGGAAACAACGATTTTCTTTTATTAATATTTAATTGATAATCTCTATAAACAAAAAAAAACATAATAAATTTTATTTTAAAGCTATTTATAGGTATTTCAAGTTCAGTTCAATATTTTCACAGCTCTGCGTACATGGAGTAAAATTTGTGACAGAAAAATTTACTTAAAATGTCTTCAAAAAATAACTTTTTGAAAAATACTTTGCCGTAGTTTCGAGAAAACCATAGTAATTTTAAGCACAAGAAATGAATTTTGCTACCCATGAAAGCAATTTTAAAGAACTAATGTAAAAGTTACGTGACTTTCACACATTTTAGTTGAATTTTACCAATTAGAATTAGTAAAATTAAGCATTTTATGTATTTTACATACAAATGTGTAAGTTTTAATATCAATTTATAAAATTCCTGCTCTGCTTTGTAAAATTTTACTACTATAATTGAAGAAATTTTTTACTGCCATTTCGTACACAGGGTATTTCAGCGGGTTATCTTTTACAGGGTGATAGTTGTGGTCGAAAGTGGGCAGAGGGTGAGGAAAGGGGGGGAAAGAGCAGGGTGTTAAATATGTCGTTCAGAAGGAAGTTACAGATTTTTCCATCATATTTTATGAATGATCCTATAACTTCTTAAATTTCTTAGCTAAATAGTCTTTGGTAGCTTTTCACTCCTCCCTTAAGTTTCGAAGTTAAGGCTCTTGACAAAAATTTTGGAATAATTAATCTTATGGTGTTCTTTTAATTAAATAAAATAAAAAAAACGGAAACGAAAAGAATAATTCCGAAGGCTACAGAGAGAAATTGCATTTACTGATAGATCTTTGTGGAATGCCATGGTGTTCACGCCATCTATCTCTCAATATGCATACCATTCAAATTTATAATTTTGCTCGTAAGTTTTGTTTTCAATATCAACTTGTAAAACAAAGCCTATGATTTTACTAATGCTTCAGTTAAGTAAATAGAATTTACTTTCGAGAAGCTCACATACGACCTATAATTTTCATACTTCAACATTCAGCAACACCCGGGAGATGTTATTAAGTGCTTAAGTAGGTGTTTTTTTTTTTGTTAAGTTCATATCGATTTTAAAGTCAAGTCAACAATGAAGTTCAAAATTCTCATGGATGCTGACGATTTTATTATTCATAAATACTACTAGTACTTTTTTGCCTACTTCGTAAAATAAACGAAATTTTTTCTTACCTAATCTTTTATAATAAATAATTATAGATTGTCCAAAAGTAACAAAGAATATTGACAATTTACGAAAATGAGGAAAAATGCAAAATTTTAAACTGTATAGGAACTACTGGAAATTATTATTTTATTGGACAAGCTATCCATACACACTCGATATCAAAATTATAGGACATCCATAAAATTTTCCAGTTTATCAATATTTTTGAGGTTTAAAAAACTTTTATTTTTAATTATAAGGCGCCTGTGTTCGTTGAACATTGAGCCAAATCATTTATACATGTTTATTTTCTAGAAGTTATTTTTAATTATCTGTAAAATTGGTGATTGAAAAAGATAACGGACATATTAAGGTAAAGATACACGGCGAGAGACTTTTGGTCTCCAGTCTTCGGTTTACAGAGACTAAAATCTTCCAAAATATTTACACGGCAAGAGACTTTTGTTTCCGGAAATCAAAAAAATAGGTTTTCTGAGACCATAATAAGAAAGTCTCTAGAGACACGTCACCTAAGTGTATACACGAAATTTGAAGTTTGGTCTCTGAGTTCTCAAGAGATCTTTGTTAATTGTCAAGCAAGAGATTGTTAGAAAGAATTATCTCAAAAGTTATTAATTTTTTTATGTTATGTTAAAAGTGAAAAGGCTTGGTACACAAATTTTACAGGATGAACACAAAAAATTTGTGTGATTTTTTGTTTCTTTCAAAAATAACCAGAACTCTATTGACGAAACAAATTTTTAATCCTAAATCTATTATATTAATTATTAATTTTTTTATTAATTTCTTTGTAACAATTTAGCAAGTAGACCTACATATAACTGTCCAGAACACACAAATAGTCTCCGGAGACGTAGAGACGACAATCAAACAAACTTCGGAGACCGGAGACCGAACCTGGAGACCTGTTTGTTTTAGGCCAATGCCACACGAGCGCGTTATGCCGCGCTCCCTTTTGACCGCGCGTCATGAGAGTATATACATATAATGGAGCTATACACACTAGCTCCCCACAACCAAAGAGCCGCGCTGTGGTCGTGTGAACCAACTTGGTCTGGCGTTTTCTTCTCAAGACGCGCGGCGAACTGTGCATTAAAAATTGGAAGCGTAATGCTTTTTATGTTAAATTATGAATAGGAAAATTGATGTTGATAGAGGAGATACGCCAGAGACCAGATCTTTGGAATTTTTTTTTTATTTTTAAAGGGGCAGGGGAACAGGAGAAACCCATCCCAAGCACGGCTGTCATAGCGGCCCATTGTGCTGTCTTGCTAGAAGCCCATTCACCAAAACCGCCCTGTCCTCTTAATGAAGCGATCAGGTCTTGGTGAGGAAGGTTTTTTAGCTCATCTACAGATAGAAAGGCGGACCTTAGAGTATCCAGTCGGCGAATGCCGGACCCTCACACAAAAAGTGTTCGGTTGTCTCTGGCTCTCCCTCCAGGCAGGGCAGACACTCAAGGCTGTCAAGAACTCCCATCCTTGTTAGCTGAGCGTAAAGTGAGCTGTGGCCGGTGATGAGGCCAACCACAGTTCTACATTGTTTCCTTCCGAGCCCCATGAGAAAATCGGAGATATTCCTATTGGACTCATCAAGAAACAGTTTTGTGCACCTGCAAGTACTCAGGTTCTCCCACCTCTTCTGATGCTTCCTATGAACATCCGCTTTGATGATAGAGCCGATACTCGAGGTGGCAACGCCTACGGCGGGTTGCGGTCCGAGGAACGGAGAATCAAAGCCAGCCCTAGCTAAAAGGTCAGCCCTTTCATTCCACATAATCCCCATGTGACCAGGAAGCCACAGGAGGGACACTTTCTTGTGAATACACAACTTACCCACTGACGACCTGCAATCCCCCAGTAATTTAGACGTTATTCGAGGGCCAGTCAGAACCATCAAGGCTGCCTGACTATCCGAAAGGATAGAAATGTCGTTCCCCTTGATTTCCATATCAAGGACTAACTTCGCTGCCATTGAGATGACGAAGACTTCATCCTGGAAGACAGTGGTGTATCTTCCAAGTGAGTACTCCATTCCAAAATCAGGCTCAGGAAAATAAACACTCACCCCAACTCCCTCTTAGCGAGAGAGCCGTCGTTGAAAATTTTTTAGTCCAAACCGGGGAAGGCTCGATAAGGCACCTCGCTCAGTCCACAATTCCCTTTCAGGAGAGCTCACAGAGAAGCCACGCCCGTAACGAAGCTCAGGTACCATCGCATCCCATGGCATACCGGCCAGAGGGTTTTCCACGTCCAGCCGATACGCCAGAGAGCAACGAGAAGAGCCAGTCCAGCCATCCTTCCAACATCGTTATGAGCGCAATCTGCACACAGCCCTGAATGACAAGAACCAGCGGTGGCAGATTGAGTAGAACCTCAAGAGCCGCAGTAGCCGTAGATCGTATGGAGCCCGTAATTCCCAAGCAGGCAAGCCTTTGCAGGACCGCGCCAGCTTCCGGATCGCAGTCCCCACAAGCATCCTGGGCCACCATACACAGGAGGCATATGTGAGCATGAGTCTAACGATCGAGGTGGACATCCAATGCACAACCCTCGGTCTCATGCCCCATGTGCAGCCAAAGGTTCCCCTGCATTGAGCGAAGACCCTCATTAACTTTTTCCTCTACGTGCAATCCCCATATCAGCTTCGGTCAAGGAAGACTCCAAGGTGCTTGATATGAGGAGAGACTAGCACAGTGTGCCCGAAAAGCTTTGGAAGAACAAAGTACCCAAGCTTACGTCTTCTGCAGAAGAGCACCACGCTGGTCTTTGTTGGGTTCACTGTCATTTCCTTGTTGTCCTAGTTGATAATAGTAGTGTTTAGTGGATGCAAAAAGTTCTTTCGTTTTTTTTTATTTTTTAAAAGTTTTCCAACAGAATGTAAAAATAAGACATTATTTGGGGCATTCATTTTGATCAAAAGTTATAATCAAACTAAATTTTCCGTTGTGCGAATAAAGTTAGGCTCGTGTGACAACAACAAGTCTTTCATTATGGCGCGCGGTTACTTTGAATCATGTGTGACAACAACGAGATTTTAATCATAACGCGCGGTCATCTTGAAGCTCGTCTGACATTGGCCATAAAATACACGATGGAGACCGAAAACCAAAAAAAGTCTCTTTAGAGATTTCTTTCGTCTCCGAAGTGTATCCACGGGTCTCTGGAGGCCAAAGTATCTCTCCATGTAGCTTCATCCTTTAAAGTAAGTATATTTAACTAAAACAATGTGATGTTCTTCCTTGTTTCTCAATTACACTCATATCATTCGATTTGTAAGTTTTATAAAAAGTATAATACATTTTTAACTAATTACCTTCCAAGGCACCTGTAATTCCATCTTTCAGCTCCTGGATAGAATTGAATTGTTTACTGCCCCTGTAAATAAACGGGAGGATAGTTACCTTCATCTCGCTGGCTTTTTTTTAAAGTTAGAGGCAAAGTATTCATTTACCGAACTGTAGGTATGCACATGTATATTGCTGTAATGTCCAAATAAAAAACGAAATTATCGGTACATGTGTTCATGTGTGCGTCAATAAGTTTTGTACATTATAATCCGAATTTTTATTTTACCATCCACAAAACAGATCTTTCCTTTATACCTAATTTCAACATACACCATGATACCTGCGTCTCCTATTTGTCTACTAACGTAAACAAGGCGATCTCTTCTCAAATCGTGAAAATAATGCAATAGTGCAATCTGTCTCATTGTTATCGTTGTGTCCCACAGCTCGCGCAATTCCTTTATACCCAGGATTCCTCACTTAATGTGGAGCAAAAAACTGTATGGGAGAAAAGGATGGAAAATGCAGGATGTGCGTAGTAAGGGGAATTTCAGGATTTTGGGTATTTTTTCTCCTAACACCTAGTAACTGTCTTGTTAAGGTGATGACAGTAAATCGTCTAAGCTTTTCCAACGAATGTCAAACCATCACTCCACCCCCTGAAGTCGTTAGTTATAGGACAAAGTACAAAAATTGCAAAAAACATTCCAAATTTGTTTTAATTTCAAATACTTTCCGCCGAAATGCTGTATATATGCAACCGTTCTTAAGATAAATTAATTTTTATGATTCATTATTTCGTTACTTTTGTTACTGACCAAAGAAATCGCTCCTAATTTTATTTAATTCGCGCGCAATCCCACCCTATTCGCACCCCCTCCCGTACAATTTTTGTGATCCAAAGTGAGTGAGGATTCCTGGGTATAGAGGAAACTTTCGGGATCTTTTAGTAAGTTCATCAATACATTTCTGCTTCGCTTTAATACTCTTCGTTATTTTGGCTACATTAAAAATTCAAATTCAAAATTGGTTTTATCTAACTTTCCTTCAGTTTTTACAGTAACCCGTTCTACCAACACACTTCAATAATTCGTTCTCAAAAATCCATCCAAAATCCTTAAATTTAGTTGTATTCGTAAATTCTAAGCGGGAGATGCACTAACCTCTTGCATCAAATACTTTCAACTACCCTGGTTTATAGTATACCTTATCCTAACTTTTTTAGGACCTAGCAAATACATTTTGTTCAATTTTCATTTTTATTTAACAAAAAAAAACTTTTTTTTTCTTTTCAAAATGTTGCTAACTAGGACCATTCATTTTGTGGATGTCCTTCCATTTTAATGTGTACTGTACAAAAATTACTAAACAGATTCTTTTTTTTTTATTTATGTCTATTTTATGAAGCTAAGTTGACTTTGAGTGCAGGCACTGCAATAATTACAAAAAAAAAAAATTATTAAACTTAAAATAAAAAACATTTTTATTATCACTTACATAATTTAATATGTACCTATCTACCACCGAACGAAAATAGCCAATATACAATCCAAAAGCGAGCTTTGAATAAATTTTTATGCTTCATAACTACTACAAACAATATTTATATAAACCTTTAAAACAACAGCAGCACCCAATCCAAAGATGCTAAATAAAATAGAAATCACCTAAAGTAATTCTCGAAAACAAAAATAAATCTAAAAAATTTCCTATTCCATGTTACTTAATATTAGTTAGTTTTCAAATGCAGTAAAAAATTTTTTCGCAAATATTATATTTTTAAATTTAAATTAAAAAGTAAAAAAAAAAGTAAATAAAATAAAACAAAAGCCAGAACACCAATTAATGTAAAGTTAAGTAATAAAAAAAACAAAATTCTAGATTAAGGACTAAAACTCGTTAAAAAACAAACGTTTAGACAAACTTCAGATTTATGTAGGTATAAATTAATGAGAGTGGAAAACTGTTTTCAATCATTTACGAAAGAGTATTTTCTATGTATGTACAATATAAGTGTGTGTGTTGGTTGTTGGGTGTGTATGGTTGTGTGTGTGTGTGTGAGGGTGTGTAGAAAACATATATGAACAGAAGAAGAAAATTTTACGAATTAAATTATTTTTCGTACTTTGTTTCCACCATCATCGATCAGCATTAAGCGAACAACAAAATATTAAAAACTTAAACTGTTAAATTATAAAATTTTAATTGAAGTGAAAGAATCACATTGTGTATATCACATCGCAAACAAAAAAATAAATCATTTAACTTTGTTCATGTTGTTTTATTCCTTCAATCCATGGTACAAATATTAGTGAGAATGGCCACTATTTAAGATAGGCTTTCATCATCCTCCACTCGATATTATATTAGATTTGGCACATTCAAAAATGCACGTAATGGATTTGCTAAAAAAAGAAATTTTCAAGGAGGCATTTACACTGGCCTCTCTGAATTTTTTGAAAATTTTGATTTCTCTCCCATCTTTTTGCTTGAAGTTGATCAATCATTTAATAAATTCTATGAAGCACTTAATACTGGAATAGGCTTGGTTATCCCTGAAATAAATAACCGCAATCAGAATCATTTTCCGAAATGGTGTATAGCTCCCAATTAATTGTCCTGAAGGCAAAAGATAAATATAAACATCTGTACAAAAAAAGTCCCCACTCAGAGATTTATAAAACTTTTTCTTATCTGAGGAAGCTATCTAAATCCTTGATTACTCAATGTTATCAAAAGTACGTCGAAAGCACTGAACATTCGCTAAACGCAACCCCCAAGGCATTTTGGGCTTTCAGTAAAAACCTAAATAGATCGAACACGTATCCTAAAGATTTAATATTTAATGATGATACATCGACATCTCCTCCACTTATATGTGAGATATTTTCCGCGCACTTTACATCCGTATACACTGAAAAAGACCCCCCTGTCCGGACACTTCAAATATGATATAATGTTGAGCTTTATTCCTTCAGAATCACTTCTTAATGTATTGAGCAATCTTGATTGTGACAAAAATCCGGGACCTGACGGGATTCCAAATATTTTTTTTAAAAGATGCGCACAAAGTCTAGCGGAAACGCTTAGTAGTTTATTAATCCTAATAAAATCTACCCAGGGTCTGTTCTCGTCGGCGACTGCAGTCGACTTTAGTCAAAAAGACTGCAGTCAAATTAACTCAGCCTGGAGAATGTGTGAGTAAACGTCAAAGAGGTAAAAATGGAAATGGACGCCAGACGAGAAACTTGTGCTTCGATTATTAATTATTCGTTTAAGCTTCCTCGTACCCTAAAAAAAAAAACTGAAATTAAAATCTTTTATGAGATTTCTTACATTTTTAGGTCTTATCTGATACATCAAGCACCATAACATTTTTATCATCTATTTCCATTTTTAAAAACTCCTCTTTCCCGCGCGTCTATTACCTCCGGCCTTGTTGGATAAATTTCTTCAATTATGTATTCCTCGTAATCTACAAATAAAAAAACCCCAAAATTAAAATCTTTTATGATATGTATTGCAATTTTAGCTCTTACCTCTTTCATCAATAATCATAAAATTATTATCGCCCATTTCCATTTTGAAAAACTTTCCTATTTCCCGCGCGAGTTAACTTACTTCCACCTCAGGAGCACGAAGTTAAATGACTCAAGTCGACTGCAGTCAAATTGGCTTGACGACGTGAACGCAATTTGGTGTATATGAACACTCCCTAAATTGCCCCGTCCGCCTACACATACAAATAAAAGAGCCGTGTCCATCTACACTTCTGAGTACGACCAGAACGACATTTTCTGAGTCAAATTGACTAAAGTCGACTGCAGTCGCAGACGTGAACACAGCCCCAGTATCTCTTAAAAATCGTTTCATTATGACTATCTATAAATCTGGGGACCCTAAACTCGTTATAAACTATAAACCTATTTCTATTTCTAACGCTCTTACACTTATTTTTGAAAAAAGTCGTTTACCATCAACTCTTCTTCCAAATAAAACCATTTATCTCGGGGCGATCTACGATCACCAATCTCGTGTGTGCTTTCGATGAAAATACACAAATAGATTCTATCCACACTGACTTTGCTAAAGCATTTGACAAGATTAATCACAAGCACTATCTGTCGAAAATGCCACTGACGGGATTTCAAACAGACACCATATCTTGGTTCCACTCCTATCTAACTAGCAGAGATAATATCGTTGTATTTAATGGGCTACAATCATCCTCATTTAAGCAAATTTCTGGAGTGCCCCAAGGTACAATACTTGGACCATTGATTTTTCTCATATACATCAACGACATGCCTTCTTATGTCTGATTGTTTATTATACGCTGATGATGCCAAGATTTTTAGAAAAATTAATAGTTTGACGGATTGTGTCTATCTTCAAAAGGATATACTACGACTAGAAAAATTCTGCCACGAGAACTGTATTGAAATCAACGTAAGCTAACGTATTTCATTTCACTATAAAAAGGACCCATACTCTTTGACTACGCCATTCACTATACTGCTATCTCTCGTGTTGATAAGATAAAAGATTTGGGTGTGATTTTTAATCGAAAGCTCCTCTTCACTCCTAACATTAATGTTATTACTTCCAGATCATTTCGTTTATTAGGCTTAATCTTTCGCACCTGCAAGGAGTATTCTCGAGTATGCTAGTCAGGTTTGGAGTCATTTTTACTCTTCTTTTGTGCACAAATTGAGGCTGTCCAGCGTAAATTCAGCAGAGGTTTTTTATATAGACTAGAGAATACCAATCTATAGTATCACGAAAGATTAGCAAAATACAACTTAATCACGCTAGAAAATCGCAGAATCTACTTGGATAGTACATTTCGATATAATATTTTAAATGGTCCAGTCACGCACTAGTCTCTATTATTGATTTGAACGTTCCTCCGCGCAACTCGAGATTCCAGACCTTTTTCAGACTACTTACTTGCAGAACTAACATTAAGGAGAAATCACCTATCTACAGAATTACTAAATCACAATACAAGATTTAACAATATAGATATCTTTAACACTAGTCCTCTGACTTTTAAAAAATGTATACTCCGCGAGATCGGTTATTAACATCTTTTCTTTTTTCCATTACTCTCTTTTTACTGCTTCGCTTTACTTTACCCATTTCCTAACTCCTTAGTATTTGTTGGCTTCCGCTTTCCAACTGTTTTTTAGTCTTACTTTTTCTGCTTTTTCTATCTTCTAGTTTTTTCATTCACGCTCTTTAGATTTTAGATTTAGTTTAATTATTTTTTGTATTTTTTCTTTTTTACATTTCTTCCTCTCTTTTTTCACATTATGTTTTTAGTTTTATTTCTTTAGTTATTAGTTTATTTTTATTTAACATTATTATTATTACTTTATCTTCTTCTCTTGTAAATTTATTAAAATTTGTTATCCCTCTAATTGTAAGGTAGTATGTTATTGGAAATTTCTGTTTACTATCTTTATAACTTACAAAATAAATAAATAGCAATTTTTTTTAAGTTTTTCGTTTTATATTCACTTAAAGACGTTATTAATTGTGTGCGTTTAAAGCAACATGAGGATAAATGTTTAATAAAAAAAAAACCATTTAGTTTCTTCATGTAAATCGGGAAAATTATTTAACTGCTAGTGGGAAAACAAAGATGCTTGCACTTTGGTAAGAACGATTGCATCATCATGTGATCTAGCTACCAATTGACAGACCAATTGAAAGACCATACCTTGTTTAGCTTGTAGTGCCATGACGTCAATCTATTTATGTGCAAAACATCCTGTTTTCGTAGGGTGGGGGAAGAGAAATCCACTCCAGAGCAACTTTTCCTTTCAATTAATGTCTGCAACTACAATTTGAAATATTGTATCAAAAATAAAACTAACTTTTCAGTTTTTTTTTTACAAGACACCAATTTTAAAAAATTGCTCTCTTGTGTGGACATCTGTTAAACCACAAGCTTTGTTTAATGTCCTAAACATAATATTAAAGTTAAAGCAAAATCTGCAACTATATTAATGCAAATCTTCAAAATCACCTCTGCAATTATTATCACCTGCGACAGGGACAGAATAAATTTCGACACTAAGTAGAGCAATCTCGTCTATTGATGTCACTGACACCTGTACCTCAAGCTTCAGTCCCTTGAGGAGAGTTCCACGCAAAAAAGTAACAAGTGAAAAAGCCTTAATTGGTGAGACCAAATCTTATGATACCCTAGATGAATGCCCGTATGTCATTTTGTATGGTCGGTCACCCATCTTCGCGCAAGTTAGCTTTTGAAGTGGTTTTTCGCGTACATTTCTAGATCGCTTCGTCGCACAGTAAAAATGATTCTAACTAATTTTATATTCTAGAGAACTTTTCAGTACAAAAAACCGTCTACGACTGATGGTTTTCACAGTACACCTAATTCTGTTTTTACACGGTAGATGCGTTCCAGAAAAAACCGTGTAAAAATCGACATGAAATACATATATAGAAAAAACGGGGATTAGTTCCATATCCTTCAACCCTGTAAAAAATAGATAAAATAAAATGATTCATACAAAAAACTATTAAGAGTCTTTATAAAAGCCAAATTAAATTTATATATGCATTCATGCACAGTTTATTTCATAAAAACAAAAGGGAATTCAATTCTTAAAGTAAAAAAAACCGACCAAGTGCGAGGGGTTCCGTACCGTACCATCGTACAAAATTTAACACTGTATACTTTTTATTTACTTTTTCAAATGAGAGTAGGTGTCACGTGAAAAAATAATGCTGTCATTTGAAAAAATTATAATAATGCTGTCATTTGGAAAATAAATGCATACTTATGGTAATAATAATGAATAAAAGGGGAAAAGAACGCCGAAAAAATCAGTTTTCTTGTATGGGGGCCCCCTTTAATTTTTAATTTTATTTTATTTTTATTATTTGTTGTTATAGCAGCATTAGAAATACACACTCTGTGAAAATTACCTACTAGTTGAATTTTAAAACTTGACTCATATTTCTTGTTAATTTATTAGTAGTGTTTTGTTTTGTGATTTATATTTATCTTTGTGTTAAAAACATTAATATTTCAACAGATGTAAGCTAAAACAGCCGTAAGTAAACAGTAGAAGCAGCATTTTTATTGTAATATCAAAGCTAATATACGTGTATAGATTTATGACGGTGCTTCTGAGGACGGCAACGATATTTGCTGAAACGTTAGGCCAATAAAAGGAATACACATGATTAGGTAATTAGTTTTTTATTAATCGTTGACTGCTACACCCGAGATATTAAAACACATCAGTTTATGAAAATTTCAACTGTCTACCTATTACTGTTCATGAGATACAACCTGATGACGGACGGACGGACAGCGAACTTAGTAATAGGGTTCCCATTGTTACCCTTTGGGTACGGAACCCTAATTATCGCAAGTTCAGGAACTGAAAACTCATATGTAAGAAAACAAAATAAAAAAAAAACAAAAAATTAAAAATGAACAAAAGGTACAAAATTTAATTCTCAAAGATTAAAACAATTTAAAAATCATCAAAAATTCATAAACTAAAAATTAAAAACAGCAGAGGTGATGAAAATCACATAGCTCTATTCGCTATCATCATCGGATATCATACGCGATCGCTTGCTTAAGAGTGGTTCAAAATCGCTATCATCACCATACCAGACTTTAGATCACGTTGAAACTGTGCAGCCCTTTCGCCAATAGGATCCATTTGTGACGAAATGATTTCCTAGCTTATTAGAAAGTTGAAGACCTTCAAGAATTAAACTTAGTTGAACCGGTTCATCACCATCACTGCTTTCTGTAGAATTAACAGTCTCTAAGGCAACCTCTATTATTTCGTCTTCACTTAGAACTTTCTCAACTGGTAGTTCGTTAATATCATCAAATGCTAAGTCATCAAAGCCCTCTCTAACAACTGAGTGTGCCAAAGTGATTATAGAGGAATACTCGTTCATATTTTCAGGCACATTATATTTACTTTTGACACATTCTGAGCAAATTGCTTTCCAACATGCGTTTAGGGTTGATGGTCATAATTCGGATAATGCCAACGCAGCCACTCCTGATGTCTCGGCTCCTATCGGCACCAGTACATCCACCACTAATGATGCTTTTGGTTTCAGTAATGTTTCAGAAGTTGACATAGTGAATGCGTTCCGGGGGATCAGGTCGGCTGATGCTGGATATAACGATGTACCTCTTAAACTCTACGGGATTATTTTACCATTCATTCTGCCGATTATCACACATTTTATGAATAGACTGCTGTCTTCATCACAATTTCCAGACCATTGGAAAGTGGGTCTGATTACTCCTATCATTCAACCGGCGCTGTCTTGCTGGAGTTTGCCACAGACATTCGCAATCTCTGCGACAGGGACAAATGTGTGATTCTTGTGATGCTGGACTTTAGTAATGCTTTCAATTCCGTTCCCCTCACACTGCTGATTGACAAGCTCCGTGCGCTTTTTGCTTTCTCAACATCGGCCTGTGGAGTGATCAAGTTCTTTCTGAGGCATAGACAATTCATGGTGAAATGCAGCAACTCTTGCTCCTCAATGAGGCCGATAACTGATATAGTCAGACGGGGCGCTGTGTTGGTCCCTCTCTTTTGTTCACGCTTTTCATCTACGATGTCACCACAGCTTTGAATAGTATTCATTCCCACATATATATGGACGATCTGCAGATATACTCTGATGGTCCTGGGGATAATCTCAGTGAGGCCGCGGCAACTATTAGTGCGGCTCTTGTCAGGATTGCGGATTGGTCTGCTAACAATGGTCTGTCCTTCAATCCCTCCAAGACTCAGCCCATCGTCTATTCCATTCGTCTCAGAAACATCACCAGCATATCTTCAGCTCTTCCCAACATTCATCTTCTGGGCCACTCTATTACGCTCTCAACTAAGCCGATCCTAAGTCTCGTTCTTCTCATGGACTCTGGTCTCATTTGGGAGCCACAGGTGGATAGGATTTGCTCCAGGGTATATTATAGTTTGCGCTCCACTAATGCTGCTTCCCAGCATATTGATCTGGTCACCCGTACAAGGCTTTTCTCGGCTCAGATTTCTCCGCTTTTTTCTACGCCGACGTAGTCTTATTTTCAAAACTATTCCGTGCATTGAAGGCCTGGGCCAGATACGTTTTCGGTTGCAAACGAGGTTCATAAGTGCCCCCACTGTTCCTTGAAATGCTTCTTCCTTGTACATTTGCTAATATGTATGAATTGAGCACTCTAAAGCTGATATTTAAGGCTAGATACGGCCTATTGCCCAACTATATTACTAGACGTTTTAGTTGGACCGCCCTGAACAACTACAGAATTATCCTCTCCAGGTTTCGTACGGATGGGGCCGTTTTATGGAACCGTATGTCTGAATGGGCTAGACACGCTGCTACACTGATTTCATTCAAGTCTGAAGCTCTAGACAGCTATATGAGGGCCATCCGCCTTGCAGTCCTGGCATCCGTCTTTACCTCAATTTAGCCTCCGGTTTGCCTTACATTTTCTACATTTTTTACATTTTCTACATTTCTCACACCTGTTCCGGGATTGGATATGTATCCTGTTATGTTTATGTGTATGTTCATGTTCATGTTCATGTTTATATTTATATTTATGTTTATGTTTATTTTTATGCTTATGTGCTTTATGGAACAACTTAAATTCCATTTAAAAATAAAATAAAATTTATTTGCGCTGGTGTTGGTAAAACTCGATAAACTGAACGCTGTTCAACTAAGGAAACAACTACGAAAAAACGGTATGCAGACATCCGGAATGAAAGTGGAATTACGAGCTCACTTACTGGAACATTTAGACAGCGACGAAATAAATATCGATAATTGGGTAAGTGCTGACGATAATACTCAAGTAGAAATTAGTAACTTAAAAGACGAAATTGAAAGGCTGACCAAAATAATCTGCTTAGTTAGTGCATTCCGGAATGAACCACAACGCGCCGAGAGAAAATTATGCTTTAATAGCAGTTTTGTATAGATTTGATCGACACGACAGATAGTAGTAGTTCTTTATTAACTAGTTAAAAGCTCTGCTCTTGTTGTTCTTAACGACCTTAGTCTAAACTCTGCAGCATTTCTTAATGATATTAATTGTAAGTTTCCTACATATTGCAAATACTTGTTAAGGTATTCCAGAAAAATTTCATTCCTGATTTTAAATACAAAGATTAACGCATAAAATGCAATCTTCTCTTTCATCCATTGGAGAGTATTCTGCATTAATGATATGGCGAGGTACCTGTTACAACAAAGTAGAATCCTCATCGCATTATTTTGCAGCCTCAATATTTAAGAATAACACCGTTGAACAATACTCAAAATGAGGCTTTACGATGACTGTAGAGACTTCACCTACATAAATCAAAATTCTCCAGCTAAATTTACTTTAACATTGTTACAGCTAGATCACCCAGCAACGATATCTATAAAATGTTTGTTTAGACTATCATTACTTTCAACGATCTAGCTGTTGTTATAAATTTTTAACTGTATTTGCATTGTATTCAAATACCAAACTCGAATTCAATCATTTAAAAGCTGTATAAATTTTTAGTCTTTGCCAATTTTCGCTATCGATCACATCGTTTATCTCGTTGTACAAGTTCTTTCGTTTGAATTATAATAAAGGAATTCAATTAAGCAAAGTTCTCATTTTCTTTACATACACTTTTTCTTTGAACAGGCAATTTTAAAAACGCGTAAAATTGCACATAATGTCCTTCGAGCCGGATAACGGTATTATCGGTGAACTCGTAATTACGTGTACAATACAATTAAAGACTTCATAAGTCTCGTGAAAAGCGAATGCTGTGGTTGCCCATTAAGCAAGAATTTTCATGTCTATACATACACGGAACAATTTTTTGATCAGCTTACCTCAAGGAATCGCGTGGTATACCGGAATTTATCTTGATCTGAATCACCCTGTATGTACATAGATCAATACTCTTTGCGGTTATTAACAAGGAAACAACAAATTTTTCGTGATTCTAATGTTACATAGAGGATTAATGAGGCAAGGAGCATAAAATATCGTCAAATTTCGTAAGATGCATTGCATGAATGTAACTGAATTTCCGTAAAGTAGTGTAGCTAGGAGAGCTCTGGCTCACTTTTTCCATACAAAAAGTGTCCGGAAAATTCCAACTATTTTGGTGGTTCTGGACTGGGTTCTGGGTCACTGGGGGATACCGTCTACTAGTAGTCTACGTCACAGGGCCTGCCTGGGGGAATTCCTTTCCTGTCGTCTGGCTGACCAGCAGATGACACATCAACTGGTGGCCCCCGTAAGCTGTTCAAGCTCTTGTCTTAGATGATTTTTTTTAATAAAATAATGTTGGATTTTTGCTGGAATCGAACCGAGAACGCTTTGTTTTGTAAAATCCGATGCGCTCTATCATGAGACCATGGAGGTGTTGCGCGAATATTCTTTAAAGTTATATATGGGTAGAGTTCTGGACTAGAGTTTTTTAATTAGAACTTTCACCCGCAGATGGCGCCACCGTCGCTAGGTAGACTAAATGTGGGGAGTGTGTCTTGACTGTACTGGTTTATGTCTTGAACGCACCATTGGGTCTAGACGGGTTTATGTCTTGAATGCACCATTGAGTCCTCAATGGCTTATGTCTTGGATACACCATTGAGCCTTGACTGCCTTATGTCTTGGATGTGTCGATTGGTCTTGACTGACTTAGCTGATACTACCAGCATGCTCCGGTACTACGGCTTTCTTGGATGTGTGGTACGGTTCTCTTGGATATGCGAGTTTTTTGCTTTACTTTTGCCCACACGTGGCAGCATGCTATGGTTTTGGGATGTTGTTTGCTTCACTTTTGCCCACACGTGGCAGTGTTATAATATTTATTTTTACCAACCTTTCTTATGCGTTTGTATTCCTACATATTCCCTGTTCGGGACGGATATTCTGTACTCCAAAAAACAACTTTTGATGTTATTGCACTCTTTTATTTCACCTTTCTCTTAATTACTACTCCTCTCTCATTACAACTTTTTCTGATATTACACACTATTCTTGTATTTCACAACTTTCCTCTTTTTTTTCTTTTCGAACTACCGAAACCGCGCCGCCACCAAGGTTTTTCTTTAAAATCGTTTCTTCTTTTTTGAACTCACAAAAAAACAACCGCACTTTCACCAGCAGTTTCATCCGGGGTAACCGTGCCGAAAATCTAATAATCAACTCTCCGTTCTTTACGAGATTTAAAAAACAACTCGATGAACCGCCGTTATTCAAGTTTTAAAACCAACTCGGCTCTTGATCACTTTTGTCGCGATCAAGAGCCTTCGTTCAGGGTAAAAAATGCATAGTTGCATTTTCACCCTGAGAAAATTTTCATTTATTCTGGACTTGATTAAACAAGTCCAGAATATTTTTCGTTGGACGGAGGCTTGAAATTTGATGCTTTTATAAATATCAGCCACCGTCACGATGCCGCGCGCGTATACATACAATGTATTTTCGCGGCGCGCTCTTCTTATCGCGAAAGCTTTTTTGTGATATGTATGTACGTTCGTACATACATATTGCAATTTTCACGACAAATCGTACTGAAGGTACGATTTGTCTTTTGCTTTATTTTTTTTTTAAGTAAATATTTCTACTGGCAAATTTTGCTGAAGGCAAAATTTGCCATGGGAATAATTTTATTTTAATTTATGGAATGTGAAGAAAATTGCTGACGCAATTTTCTTCACTGATTAAATAGATAAGCTAACCATGTTTTAGGCATGGTTAGCTTATGTGAAAATTTTTAATTTGGAATATTTTATTGAATTGAATTTGAAGAACTTATTCAATTTTTTAATATTTTTCAAATTTTAGGGTTTTCTATGTGAGTTTTAGGAACTGATTTGCTTTCTTCAATTGTTTTTGAAGGTAAGCTAATCATGTTCAACATGTATGTATGCCTGTAAAATCATCCCCTTTCTATACTTTTTCAGGGTATAATTTACGTACGTAACAATCCTTCCCCCTGAGAAAAAGAGAATTATTCTTTGAAGACGAATAATTCTCAGGGGAAGTTGTCGTTGTACTAGTTTGTATTATTTTATTCGTTTTTTTTTGCTAATTATCCTGATTTGAACTTTATTATTTCCGAACTTATGTAGTGTATTTTACGTTACCGTTGTTGTACTTTATCGATCATTAGTGCTACATTAATTCTTTTATTTTATTCTTTCTTTATTATTGTTATTGTGGGTGCTATTTTGGCGGCTCGGATTCGGCGGTCGGTTCGGCTAGGCTTTACACTTTGTTTTTGTTTTGTTTTTATTTTGAAAGGTTCTGGCCTTTATCTTTGTTATGGCATGTTCTTGTTAATGCTAATTTTTTTAAATTTTCTTTTTCTAACCTATGTACGGCTTATTTACTCTTCTAATGGTAGCCTGGTAGGTTATAATCTAATTATTTATTTATTCTTTATTTCTACTTTTAAGAAATATTTTATCTATTTTTAGTACCTTACTCTATTTTTATAAATCTTTAATTCTAATGTCACTTTATTTTCATTTACGTATGTATATTTATGTAATACATAACCTATTTCGGCCTTACTGCCTGTCCTGCATGCTTTTTATACATTGTTTTTTTGTTTATTTAACCATTGTTAGTTTGGTTTGCTTCATCTTTTTTTTTCTACTACAATTTAGTTTGTTATTTATTTATTATTTAGTTTTAATATAATTTTGTGGTATTTTTTTTTATTTCTATTTATTTTCATATTTATTTATTTATTTATGTTTAACTAATTTCTTTTAAAGCTATTAGCTTACCGACTATTTAATAATTAAATTTAATGCCTTTTTTATGTACCTGATTTTAAATTATTTTTTCTTTCCGATTACCTGTTACTGTTCGAGTAGGTACGGCATGTTACTTTATTTTTCCTATTTAATGTTTATGTAGCTTTAATTCTAACAAAGTTTTTCTTTAGTATTACTAATCTAATTATTTTTAATTCTATATACTTTTTGTATATAGTGTACCAGGGCTACTCATTTTGTTTAAATTTGACATTGATTTGGTGATCCATGTTGACAGTGTCCGTGTTCCATTTTTTAAACGATTTGGACTGATTTTGTTTTAGCGAGGCTTCTAGTTCGCCTTAGACTGGGTTGGGGAGCAGGAGTTCGTTCTTCTAAAGGAATTCCCTCTGGCCAGAACTAGTAGGCTCGTAAATGATAGAGAAGTTGTGGACAGGATATGGGATTGTCTGCTTGATACCTTGTTACTATACTGGTCTAACTTGTGCTGGATATCTTCCAGCGAATGTGTGCCAGTATAGATTGATTTATTGATATCGTCCCCTGTTATGATTTCGGTTTGTACACTTTGGTTTTGAGACTTGGGTAAAATTTCGGCTAGATTCAGGTTGAGTAATGAAGGATTCAGCTCAGGAAATTGTTTAGGCTGAGTAATTTTGAGAGGGTGTTTATTTTCACCTTCGTACCTTAGCACCTTTTCCTCTATCTGCACCTGACATGGTTGCGATATCTCTAGTATCCCCTGCCCCTCTAATTTTGAGATGGCAAAGTGATCTTGACATGTTATATGTAGTACCGTGGAGGTAATAAACGAAAATAGCCACGCATTGGGCTTGTTTAACTTTATCAACATGTCTTTTTGGGGAACTTGCACTCTAGACCTACACTTGGGCACTTCATTTAAAGGATTGTACAACACTTTCACTATACATTCATCCGAGGTGGTTGCCTTAATTATGGGGATATTTAGCCGACCTATATATGTATTTTCCTCCAGGCTATGAGTGACTTTCTTGAAGCTTTTCATATCCTCGCCTTTTAATAAGAGGAATTCCTGTGTGCGAGCGCTATTTGCCACACAAGAGTATCCAGGGTCAGGCAATATGGAATAATTTGCTGGTTGTGGTACTGGGAAGCATCGGACTTGCCGTAGCCTCATTTTGGGGGAATCAAAAATTGGGAGAGTTATTCTCACCACCAATTTGTTCTGCATAAGGCGTGTCTGGGCTCCTGCTGATTGGTACAGAATCAATAGGCAATTTTGGTCGTTTAGACATTTCGAAGTTGATTTACGATACACGTCCAGCAGATTTTTGGGAGACACGAGGAGTGGGTGAATATGGTTGCCTTTAGTGGCTATTATAATGACAAGGAGGGCTTGTTGACGGTATTCGACTTCGATGATTTGGAGCAATAAGCTTGATATAATCTCTTGTCTTAGTTGCCTCCTGTTTAGGTCCTCGGTCACAGTATGCAGATCGTTAATCTGGTGTGCTATGTTTTGCTGACGATCCATTAACATAGGCAATGGTTTTTGAATCTGTTCCAAGGTAGTTTTAACCACACTTATTTGTTGTTTCTCTAGCTCAGCTAGGGCTTGTGTGTTCGATTCAATTTCATCTAAGCGGCTGTATATATCCTTCTCGTTGTTACTATCCATGGTACCAAATAAATAGTGCATAGCATTGCCTATTCCGTCGAATAGTGATCTGGCCTTACGCCTTCCTGGAACTAATTCCTTAATGGTTCTCGTGCGCTTTTGTACGCTATCTATTATAGCGTGTATGTGTAGTTGTTGCACGTTGCACAGGTCTTCTTTGTCCGTGATATTTATGCAGAGTTTATGCACCAAATATTCTGCATGTTCCGTTAGTTTTATCTGCGTGTCTAACTCATCCAAGTCTATCTCAGTGAGAACATTCCAAGTGTTATGATACACCATGAGGCTTCCTAGATCCTCGAAAAATATGCCCGAGCTATTTAGCTTGGTTATAGCATAGGGTTTGTCGGCGATCTCTCCTGTCGCGTACTGGATGAGGATGGCAATTGTAATAATTTGTAGCGCCATTTCTGTGGACAATTCGGAGGATGAAAATATTCCTTTAAGTATGACTTTACCTATTTCGTGCCGTTATTAGACCAGGCAGTGGAGTGGCTCCACCGCAAGTGTTCCTGAGAGCCGTTAAAATGGGATTAATTTGAAACAAACAGAGTAGGAATTTGAGTCAACCTGGTTCTGTGACAAAATGTTTATTTCATTCGAAGTATGGTTTTAGACGGTTGTTATGTACCGTTACAATACGCTTACCAATTTTTATTGTGGTGTTCACTCCACTTGGTATAGCAGTTACCTGATAAGGTCCTACCCAGATTTGGGAAAGCTTATGTTTTCTGCTTTCATTCTTGATGAGGACCTTGTCTCCTACATGGAAAGTTAGGGGCCGTACTGTCTTATCGTAGTACCCCTTTGAGCGCTGTTTACTTGCCAATAAGTTCTTTCTTGCCGTGGCATAAGATTTTTGGAGCTTATACTTCAGCATATGATAATAGCTCTCATGATTGTAAACTGGTTCGGGATCCCGTTTTAAATTTGATGGGACATCCGCTGTGAAGCCGTAAAGGCAGTCCATTGGGGTAAGTTTAGTACCCTCGTGTACACTATTGTTATACACGAATGCAGCGGTTCGTAGGTATTCGTCCCATGTTTTGGGATTTTCATCTACGATTGTTCGCAGGTATTCAATCAGCGGTCTGTGGGCACGCTCTAGTGCTCCGTTAGACTGTGGGTGGTATGCCGAAGTCTGTAACTTCTTTACCTTTAGAAGCTTACATACTCTTTTGAATAATTCACTCAGGAAATTTGTTCCCTGATCGGTGAATATTCGATATGCGAGTATGCGATAGCGCGTAACGATTTCATCAAAGAAAACTTGCGCTACTGTGACTGCTTCTGCATTAGGTATTGCATACCAGTCGACAAATTTTGTTAAATTATCTTGGAAGGTCAAGATATATTTGTTACCTGATGTGGTCTCTTCTAATGGGCCTACAATATCGAAGTAAACTTTGTCAAACGGTTGCTCTGCGATGTCCGTGATAACCATAGGCATTTTATATTGTGGAGATGCTTTCATCGTCTGGCACTTTGGGCATTTTTTAATGTATTTTTTAATATCGCTAAGCATGTGTCTCCACCAATACTTGCGTCTTATGCGTTTGTAAGTTTTTATGACACCTTGATGGCCACCAAATGGAGAATCATGATAATCTTTTAAGATTGTTCGGATTTCCGTAGGGCTCGTGATTACTTCGGGTGTCTTACCAGTACTTACTTTTTGATCAAGCGATGCTCCGTGTGTTGAATTTCGTTTTGGTCCGCTTTCGTGTGCTCTTCTGTCTCCACACTGGAGCTATTTAATGTCTCTTGAGCCTTTTGCTTCTGAGCTCGAGTCACGACGAAACAGTGAGCGGATTTCTTTTTATTATTTGTGGAATCGTCTTCCTCCACATCTGAGTCCATCGTGTGGTGGACTAGGGCTTCTACCGTTAAGGTATTGCCTAAACTGTCTTCCTTTAATGCTTGAGGAATGCGACTTAGTGCATCGGCATTAGTGTTGTACTTCCCTGGTTTATATTCGATGTTGTAATCGAATTCAGATAGCTTGTGGTGAAATCTCACCAAACGGGAAGTAGGGTCTTTCACATTGAAGACACCTTTGAGAGGTTTATGGTCAGTATAGACCGTGAATTTCCGGCCTTGGAGATAGCACCTGAAATTCTTGGTAGCCCAGACAATAGCCAATAACTCTTTCTCTATAGTAGAGTAATTTCTTTCGGCTTTGTTTAATGTGCGGCTTGCATAGGCAATGGGCTGGTCCTTTACGACTTCTCCTTGAGAAAGAACAGCTCCTAGAGCCTCGTTACTTGCGTCTGTAGTGAGATTAAAAGATTTCGAAAAATCGGGGTAAATTAAAAGTGGTGGAGAAATTAAAGCATTTTTTATGCTTTGAAATGCTTCTTGGCATTTCTCTGTCCAAGTGAATTTTACATCCTTTCGGAGTAAATTTGTGATTGGACGTACAATTTTGGAGAAGTCTGGAATGAATTTCCTGTAGTAATTGGCAAGTCCTAAAAATGACTGAACTTGCCTTACTGTTCTTGGAACAGGAAATGTTTGGACGCAGGCCGTCTTACTTGGGTCTGGTAGGGCTCCTTCGCTAGAACATTTATGTCCTAGGTAAACAACTTCTCTTCGTAGAAACTGGCACTTTTCTGGCTGCAGTTTCAAGTTGTTTTCTCTCAACTTATCGAAGACTTTCCTCAACTTTTCGTTGTGGTCATTTAATTTTTTACCATAGATGACAATGTCATCTAGGTAGACAAAACATTCGAGGCCTTGTAGGCCTGTTAGTACGAAATTCATTAGGCGTTGAAATGTGGCGGGGGCTCCTTTGAGCCCGAATGGCATACGCTTGAACTCGTACTGCCCATAACTTGTGCTGAAAGCAGTCTTATGCCGATCTTTTTTGTCGACAAGGACTTGGTGATAGCCGTTGGCCAAATCGAGTGTGGTGAAATACCTTGCGTGACCTAGTTGGTCGAGAATATCCTCGATTCGGGGTAGTGGGAATGAATCTCCAATTGTCTTTTCGTTTAATTTACGAAAATCGACAACGACGCGCCACCTTTTTTCACCGTCAGGTCCCGCTTTCTTGGGGACAACTAGTAGAGGTGAATTCCAAGGGCTTTTACTAGACTGGACTATCCCGCTGTCTAGTATTTCTTTTAGCTGCTCGTTAATGACTTTCCGCTGTGTTTCAGGTAAGCGGTACATTTTTTGATTGATTGGTGCTTGATCTTGCACCAATGGAATATTATGCGTTATCGCATTTGTATAGGTGAGTTTGTCACCTTTGAGGAAGAAGATATCGTTATACTCTTCGCAGAGTTCTGATATCGAAATTTGTTCTTCCGCGGTTAAATTAGGGTCTAGGCTGAGTTCTTGCTCTAGCCTAGAAATACGCGGGTATTGTTTTGGGTCGTCCGGAGTCCATTATCCGGGTATAGATATCGTACATGTTGTAAAATTGCTGATTTTTCATCTGAACCTTGGTTTGACTTACTCTTCCTTTTAAGTCTTTGACCTGTAAATAGATGAGGCTTTTGGGATTCCTTTTGAGGGTGTATTTCGTTGTTCTTAGCATGTTGCAGGGTATTGCCTTCCTGCTTTGTTGACGGCTGAGTTTGGTACACCTGTGTGGTCTTTGCCTTAGGTTGTGTGATACACTCATGCGCGTCAGTGCTATTGCTTTTTGACCATGTAGAATTTTTTGTGTTCTGTGACGGTGGAGTAATATGCACCTTTAATATAGGCTTTAGCGACTCGCTACCGTTCTTATATGGCCGTTGTTTGTTTAAGAGTGATTTATGCCTCGGGATTTTGGACGGAAGAGTTATATGCACCTTTTTGGCAGGCTTTAGGCACTCAGTTCCGTCTCTTGGGTTGTTTGATATTGCCTCTAAATTTGGTAGTGGAATGTGAGTTCTATGTATGACTACTTGATGACTGTTAGCGTTGAGAATACTGACCAGCACTAATTCTTCTCCAGATGACAGCAAACTGTTTGCCAAGAAGACTCCATCGCTTATCTCTTGTGATAAACAGAGCATTTCTTCTTGAGTTTGTAACGGGACTGGGGCAACAATTTGAGAGCGCGCAGGTATGCAGATTGGTTCCTTAAAGGTAACCAATTGCCGCCTGATTTCATCGGTCTCTTGTTCGCCCAGACAGCCTTTTTCACATTCCTTGGGCTCTTTTGGAGCTTGACAGCCAGCTTTTCTCGTTTGAGAAGCCTTGAAGACACTGCAGGTGGATAGTTCAGCCTGTTTAGACTCTACCTCTTCTGCAAGTGTTCTTACTTCGACTGCTTTTTCAGAATGTGGCTTGTCCGTTTCAAAATCTAATGGCAAAGCAAATTCGTCTGGATTAGTTTCCGTGCGAGGAAACCTTAGTGCCTTATTAGGACCCTCAACGTTACAGTTTTTTGCTAGGAAATCATTTCCTAGAAGTCCATCATCGGAAAGGCCAGGCAAGTTCTTTACGACTTGAAACTTGCAGGGAATTTTGTTTTTGAAAACGAAGTTTCCCTGGCAATTTCCCAGCGTCTTTCCGGTACCAAATGGGGTCTGAAGTGTACATGCCTCATGGCATCGTGGTTAATTTCTTTGTGATCTTTTAATGACCTTTTCTTTATTATACTAACCTCAGCGCCTGTGTCTACTACTAGTTTAGTTTGGCTGTTCAGGCCAATGTCTAAGGGAAGTTTTACTGTAGCGACACTGGAATCGGGCTGCTGAGGGGACCCTATTTTATTAGATGAGGGATTTATAGTCGAGCCGGGGAGTTTTGGGTCGACTGTACGTCGTTTCCCTGATTCCGGGCTTCCCATTTACGTTTTTGTTGGCAGTTATTTACTGCATGTCCAGAACGACCACAAAATTCGCACTTTTTACGCACGTTATAGACTCTGGAATTGTTATTGGGATTCTGCGGCTCTCTAGGGCGTTGATTCGATGGTCCACCATTGTTGCTTGATCTTTGAATATTGTTGTTGTTCCTCCTGCAGTCACGTATATCGTGGTTGTATATTTTGCAGTTCACACAGTACGGAGTATTTTTACGTTTGAGGCAATCTGCGTATGTATGGCCTCTTAAATTACAAAAACTACAAGTAATTTTATTTAAATAATTATTTTTATTGTTTACATTAAAATTTCTATTTGGTGATTTTGGCTCCTGTTTTATATTTGCCTGTGTGAACTGTGATGGAAATGTACTGGTGCTTGCATTTGTGGGCACACTGTTTTCCCAGGTATCCTGTGCGTAGGATATGATGCCTGGATTATATATATTGTGATTTGCAGGCGAATTATTTGGAATTCCTTGCGGATTACTTATCACAGGTGCATTTATTGACTGTAGTATTGTGTTCTGCACTGTACTGAATTGAAAGTGCCCTGGAGGTTGCAGAAATAGAGCACTTTGCTGGAGACGCTCATGTCAAGCGCTCTTTGAACGAGGTCATCCCCCGTGCCGTCTGTCATGGTCAGAAGGTATTGGCACATATACGGGTTATTGACTCCTGTTTTTAGTGCGTTTTTAGCGAAGTCTTCTAGCTGTGTTTTCACAGCGGGGGCTGCTGTAGCGCCATATTTGGATTCTGCGGCTTCATTGCAGAGTGCCAGCATTTGTTTCACTCGTGCCGTGAAGGCTGTGAGGTTTTCCAAAGGATACTGCCTTGTAGTAATTAATTTATTTACCAGTTCCTGGTAAGTTTCCCTAGGCAGGTAGGTACGATTTAGCCGTTCTTCTACCTCTTTGAAAGTAGTAGGCATATTTGAGGCAAAAAGCTGGTAAGCTTCGCCTCGAAGTCTGGTGGGGAAGATTTGCAAAAATGCCAATAGTTCCTCCACCGAAATGCACTGGATTACCTGCCTGCAGCATCCTAGGAAAGTTTGGAGCTCCAGGCTCAATTTTGGGTGCTGCTCTCCCGAGAATAGGGGAACGAGCTGGGCAGTTAACTTGGCGATTTTCGCGTAATCTGCCATGTTTATATTGGGGATTCTGAAGCTAAAGTTTGACACTTTTGGGGAGCTAGTTTCTTCTATACTGGTTTCCAAAAGGGAATCGCCCAGCCAATTCAATAGGATTTCACTCACGGTGGAATCACTGACACTGTCTTCAATGGCACCTTCTCTTAATTCTACACTATTATTTGTAATTTCTGTTTCGAGAGAGTGCGAGAGTTCCCCAAACTGCTTTAAGCTTTCTTTAAATTTTTCCGTACTTTCTTTGAATTGCGCGATTTGCTCAAGACGCCGTTCACGGGTCTTTTTGAGCTGTTTATCGATAGAATCGCACTGTATAACAGAAAGTTCGGAGGAGTCTCGCACTTTCCCCTCTAGATATTTTAAATAATTTTCTAAATTTAAACTAGAAGGCTTACTTGTGGGGGACCTGTAAGGATTGTCCCACTCCTTAATGTTACTCCTGGTGCTGTTGAATTTGTTGGGGGTGTTTGATTAGCACCCTCTGTTGCAGATGTTGCTCCCTCGTTGCCTCCTTCGTACCGGGACGGATCTTCCTGTGCGTGGCCTTCTTAAATTCCCCTGGATAAAAGCTGAAAGGGGGGCGCGTTGCCTACTTCGAAGTCCCTTTAAGCTCCGGATCGCAGATTGTCGGTTGAGGATTCTTCCTTCAAGTTTCGCTTTGAAATTTTCGGCTGTGGATGTCTTATGTTCCTGGGCTGGGATGAAGCCCGCTATTGTCCCACGTTGGCACTTTGTGCTTTGATGAGGGGGTGGCTGCGTGTTTTTCAAACAGAGGCAGTTAAAGCTGTCCGACCCCGAGCGTTGGGAGCCGACTAGATCGAAATACTCCTGAAGCCAGACTCAACTTCAGGCGAAGGGTAGGGTGTCTTGCCCAGTATTCGATTTCGTCCTCAACTCCTTTTGATTCGTAGGATAGAGGGTTTTCGAGCGCTTATACTTTTGTTTGTTTAAAGTAGGCTTCCTCTATCCTGCCGGCTGCGCCAATTGTTATAATTTTTATTTTTACCAACCTTTCTTATGCGTTTGTATTCCTACATATTCCCTGTTCGGGACGGATATTCTGTACTCCAAAAAACAACTTTTGATGTTATTGCACTCTTTTATTTCACCTTTCTCTTAATTACTACTCCTCTCTCATTACAACTTTTTCTGATATTACACACTATTCTTGTATTTCACAACTTTCCTCTTTTTTTTCTTTTCGAACTACCGAAACCGCGCCGCCACCAAGGTTTTTCTTTAAAATCGTTTCTTCTTTTTGGAACTCACAAAAAAACAACCGCACTTTCACCAGCAGTTTCATCCGGGGTAACCGTGCCGAAAATCTAATAATCAACTCTCCGTTCTTTACGAGATTTAAAAAACAACTCGATGAACCGCCGTTATTCAAGTTTTAAAACCAACTCGGCTCTTGATCACTTTTGTCGCGATCAAGAGCCTTCGTTCAGGGTAAAAAATGCATAGTTGCATTTTCACCCTGAGAAAATTTTCATTTATTCTGGACTTGATTAAACAAGTCCAGAATATTTTTCGTTGGACGGAGGCTTGAAATTTGATGCTTTTATAAACATCAGCCACCGTCACGATGCCGCGCGCGTATACATACAATGTATTTTCGCGGCGCGCTCTTCTTATCGCGAAAGCTTTTTTGTGATATGTATGTACGTTCGTACATACATATTGCAATTTTCACGACAAATCGTACTGAAGGTACGATTTGTCTTTTGCTTTATTTTTTTTTTAAGTAAAAATTTTTAAATAATTTAAATTTAAATAAAAAATTTAAATAATTTTATTTTAATTTATGGAATGTGAAGAAAATTGCTGACGCAATTTTCTTCACTGATTAAATAGATAAGCTAACCATGTTTTAGGCATGGTTAGCTTATGTGAAAATTTTTAATTTGGAATATTTTATTGAATTGAATTTGAAAAACTTATTCAATTTTTTAATATTTTTCAAATTTTAGGGTTTTCTATGTGAGTTTTAGGAACTGATTTGCTTTCTTCAAATGTTTTTGAAGGTAAGCTAATCATGTTCAACATGTATGTATGCCTGTAAAATCATCCCCTTTCTATACTTTTTCAGGGTATAATTTACGTACATAACAGCAGCATGCTACGGTTTTCTGTGCCCACACGTAGCAGCATGCTACGGTTTTTTTTTTGATGTGTGGTGCGCCTAAATGTAAGCTTTTGTTGTTTTCAAGTGTTGCGCCTAAATGTAGGCTTTGGTTTTAAATTAATATTATAATTAAAGTTAATAGTAGGAAATATTTGTTCATGCCAATGGATTCTAGATGGGTGGTATGTGGGGGGGGGGTAATGGGGGGCTCTGGTTTTCGAGATATTAGCATATTAATAATTCAAGTTATTTTTGCTCATCGAAATGGATTCTTGGCGGTGTGGGGTGGGAGGGGGAACGAAATTTTCATCAGAAATCCTCTACGGGCTTTGGTTTTCGAGATATTAGCAACATTTGTTCAAACAATTAGCTAATTGGCAATTATATAATTACTAATTGGCAATTAGCAGCTTGGTTGGTAATTATCTAATTGGCAATTAGCACCTTGATTGGTAATTAGCTAAGGGGTTTGTCATGCTTGAAGTTTTCTTAGCTGAGCAGATAACGAATTTCGCAACATGGCATCATCACCTCGGTTTTTGTTGTTTCACCTTGGTTTTGCTGAAGGGAAGTTGCAGATGTCGATCATCACAAGATTCGTAAACAAATTTTCACATCCTGTTGTAAACAAATTTAAGCAGTATCAGCACATTTAATCTTTTCCTGTAATTTGATACCACACTTCCTGTAAGCCGCCCAATTCCAAGAATTTTACTGATCGACACGTTTCATTGGAATTCGTAAACAAATTTTCACATCCTGCTGCAAACAAATTTAAGCAATATCAGCACATTTATTCTTTTCATGTAATTTGATACCACACTTCCTGTAGGCAGCCAAAAATTTTATTGTTCCAAGAATTTTACCGATCGAAACGTTTCATTGGAATGTAAACAAATTTGCACATTTTCTTGTATGTAAACAATCTCATTTGCAAATTCGGCCAGCAGAATAAGGTAATCAAATTAATTTGAATGATTTTTTTTGTTTATCGTGTAATTCGATATCATCTCAGCCTGTAAGCAAATTCGTTGGAATTCATCCTGTGCAATGATTATTTTGGCAGCAGGATCATTCATGTTTACAAACCGTTCCTATAAAAGTCCAAGCAAAGTCTTGGGGAGCATCAGTCAGTTTTAGTGAGTCTCCGTGATAGTACATAAAAAATAAAAATGACAACCGCGCTAGTAAATAAAAGTTTATCAGTAATTAAAACTTGCGGAAGGATATGTTGAAGTGTTTAACAAATTCAGAGAATAAAGACTATATAAAAAGTGCAACAGAAACATACATAAATTTCAAGTTGCATTTCGGAAGTGCAATAAGAGTGCTATGAAACGACATTTCGAAAGCTGTCTCGAGCAAATTAAAGCATTGAGAGCACTATTGAGAACTCCCCGTCGAGGTGGAGGAATCACTCGCGTAAGAAGAAGTGATTTTGTAAAGTGGGAGGAAATAAAGACAGCGTTCGCAGACAGAATTCGACAAGGTGTTATTGTAAATTTAAAACATATCGATCCGAAGCTATTTATGCAAGACGCCGCCAAATTATTTACGCGTCGTGTTAAAAATACCTTAAAACATTATTTTAATATTAAAGTTTCTACGACGTTATGCGGTGAATTTATTAAACAAAGTGCTGACAATGAAAACATAAAAGACATTAAATATTTCCAAGCAAGAACTACTGCGATTAGTGCAGATGATAATTTAGAGGAGTGGTTTAAATCAAACATTTTGATCCAATAAACACTCAGCTGGAAGAATTCCAGGAAAAAGACAGTGAGTGGGCACTGCACTCTATAATACATCTAGCAATACATATTAACAAGTTTGAACAGCTCCGAGGATCTGCATATATACCTCTACCAAAAGAGATTGCTTTAAAGAAAGCTTGCATTAATGTGAAAACAATGATGAAGCATGCTTCGCGTGGGCCGTAACATCAGCGCTATATCCTGCAACTGCCAACTCCGATAGGACCTCATCATACCCTCATTACTCTACAGTACTAAATTTAACTGGAATAACATTTCCCATGACATTTAAGCAAATTAAACAATTTGAAGAGCAGAACGATTTATCAATAAACGTATTCATCCTAGAGAAAGAGCGTTTCCTCACCACAGTTCCAGTTAGACTTACGAAACACAGGATGGAGCGACATGTAAATCTCTTAATGCTACAAGATGACTATGACCAGGATGAAAATCATATGGATGATGATGGCGATGGTGACGATGATGATGATGATGATGATGATGCTGGCAGATATCATTTCTGTTGGATTAAAGATCTTTCCCGACTCATATCGAAGCAAACTTCGAAACATTATGGTAGAAAGTATATATGTGAGAGATGTTTGCTCTACTTACGCTCTGCTGAAAAATTAGTATCACACACTCCCGAATTCGAGAAGCAAAATGTTTGTAGGGTTATGATTCCATCAGAAGAAAAGAAATGGCTGGAATATAAGAATTATAACCATAAGAATCCAGTCCCGTTTTGTGTGTATGCAGATCTTGAGTCAATATTGAAGCCGATTCAGGGAATGTGAAAAACCGTTTGCAGCTGATGAGGAACGAGTCCGGGATCATTGTCACTTAACAGGTAAATACTGAGAATCACAATTCAATTGATTTTTTCATAAATTCTTTTAACAGGAAAATATCGAGGACCAGCGCACAATGCATGCAATCTTATCTCCATAGTTCCAGTAATTTTTCACAATTTATCCGGATATGATGCCCACTTCATAAGTAAGGATATAGCTACATCTTTCCCAGGAAAAGTTGATCTCTTACCAATAAACATGGAAATATATATCTCGTTCACCAAGCACATGGACGGCAACCACATAAAATTCAGATTCATCGATTCCTTCCGTTTTATGGCTGAATCTTTAGATAAGCTATCATCATTGCTGCCAATGGATAAACTAAATACTACAAGATCAGTTTGGCAGGGATTGGATGATGACACTATCAAACTTCTTACACGCAAGGGTGTCTTCCCATATGATTTTATTGATGACTGGGATAAATTGGATTTCCGGAGCTTGCCAACACAGGAAGCGTTCTACAATAAACTGACTGACAGAGCTATATCTCCTGAGGACTACAATCATGCTGAAGAGGTCTGGCAAAAATTTGAAATACAAACACTTGGTGATATTCAGATCTATACCTTAAGACTGATGTTCTCCTATTGGCCGATGTGTTTGAGAACTTTCTAGAAGTGTGCATGAAGACATACAATTTAGATCCAGCACAATATTAAACCATGCCAGGCCTAACATGGGATGCTATGCTTAAATACACTAATGTGAAATTAGAGCTGATAACCGACGTAGACATACTGCTATTCATAGAGAGAGGCATTCGAGGTGGTATAAGTCAATGTTCGAACAGATATAGTAAAGCCAATAAGAAATATATGGATGATTTTAAGCCTGAGGAGAAAGAGAAATACTTGATGTATTATGATGTGAATAACCTTTATGGATGGGCCATGTCACAGCATTTACCAACCGGAGGATTCAAATGGGTTGATGTTTCAAATATTGACGTTTCCGAAATTCCTGATGATTCTCCAACTGGATACATATTCGAAGTCGACTTGGATTATCCTCAACATCTACATGATAAGCATAAGGACTTACCGTTTTGCTCTGAGCATGCAGCACCACCTGGAGCAAAATTAGAAAAGCTTCTAACAACATTACATCCAAAAACTAAATATGTTATACATACACTACCGAAATTTGAAGCAATGCTTATCACATGGACTCATCCTGAAAAAAGTGCACCGGGTTCTTCAATTCGACCAATCAGCTTGGCTTAAACCATATATTGACTTAAATACTACCAAACGGATGCAGGCTACAAGCGATCATGAGAAGGACAGCTATAAGAAGATGAATAATGCAGCTTTTGTACGTACGCAAATATAGCGATATCAAGCTTTGCGTAAAGTGGGAAGCTCGCTATGGTGCAAAAGCTCGGATTGCGGCACCCAACTTCCACAGTGCAACGATATTTGATGAGAATTTAGTTGCTGTGGAATTAAGCCGACTCAAAATCTTATTCAATAAGCCTCTCTATATTGGAATGGCAGTTATGGAAATTTCAAAGATATGCCTCTACGATTTCCATTACAGTTTTATGCAGCGTGAATTTGGAGATAAATGTAAAGTCATGTATACAGTTACAGATTCTCTAATAGGTATATGAACTTGAAGAGAAAAATGCATATGAGTTCATGGCTGAAAATATAAACAAATTTGATACAAGTGATTACCCAGAAGATAACCAGTTCGATTTACCGCTCACGAATAAAAAGATTCCTGGTCTAATGAAGGATGAGCTGAATGGGAAAATCATGAGCGAATTTGTTGGCTTGCGCTCGAAAATGTACAGTCTGCGAATAAACGACGGTAAAACTGTAAAGAAAGCAAAAGGAGTAAAGGCTAATGTAGTCCAGAAGCATATCAATTTCGAATACTACGTCGAATGCTTGAATAACGAGCGAATATTAACTGCCAATCAGAGCTCCATACGATCCCATAACCATAGCGTGTACACTGTCAGTCAAAAGAAGATCGCATTGAGTCCTTATGATAATAAGCGACATATTATGAGCGGAACGACGGATACTCTACCATGGGGGAATTACTCCATTTCATCAGATCAACAAGTGGCAACCGCAGACAGTATCTAAGTCTAGTGTAAATAATAAATGTATTATAGTTTTAGTTTTATTTATTAAAGTAATTTGCATTATAACTACATGTATAAAGAATTATAATTATTTTAAATTGTTAAATGTTTCTTCAAGATATTATAAAACATCTTTGTTATTAATCCAAGAATTGTGTTTTGTAGAAAATCCGAGCCATTTAGCGTAAGCTTTATCTCCACTCTTCTTTAAGATTTTCTCTACGAGATATAGGTTTGGGTGTTTAACTTTCAGCAGCTCCAATTCACAAAAGCCTCCTGTGATTTCTTGTGGATTTCTTAGACAATCTTCCAGCCGATATGTGATGGGGTTTGTGTTTTGAACTTTAATAATTTTAAAAATCTCAGCTGTCCAGTTTGGTGTATAGCCTTTCTCAAATATATGCTTGTATTTGCTGATGCGTACAAAACCTCCAACTTTATACATTGCAGGAACAACAATTTTTATATGACTGTATACCGTTGAAAGCAGTTGTTTCTCATTGGAGGTGTTGATATCACGCGGCCTCATTTTTGTAGTTCGATGTATTCTTGAGTTGTATTCAGTGAGCAGTTTCTTTACCATACCAATCCACTGATAAGTTCCATTAAAGCTGAATTCCTTCCACATCATATCCTTCAGAGTTCGGTTAAATCGTTCCACTATTGATGCTTTGAGAAAACTGTACGAAGAGTAATGATTAATTTCATGCTTCAACATTAGATTTTTATAGAGGCTGTTGTAGAATTCCTTTCCATCATCAGTCTGTAGGTTTTTAGGTATTCGTCCCTCGCTTAATAAAGACTGCATGGCATCTCTTACTTCTACACCAGTTTTTCTTTTAATTGGAATTGCCCATGCGTATTTGGAGAAGGTATCAATGACTGTCAGCAGATAGTGGTAACCCTTGTTCACATACTTGTAGGGATCCATTTCAACCAAGTCTGCCTGCCACAAGTCATCTAGTCCTTTGATAATCACACGACGTCGTTTAAAATTTTTTCTCGCTGGTTTATGCAGCCCATTTACCACATGTCGCTTACTCATCGTAATTATAAATAAAACAGATTTCTCAAGAGTTTTTACTCATATACACCATCTTTTGGTGTCAAGTCTTTCTTATTTATTACTGAAGTAAACAGATAGTTTTCAATCTTCGCGATTTCATCATTGATATATAGCGTTAAATTTGTCACCTCTATATTAATAGCTTTTTTTATTTCTTCAACACTTATTTCAATTTTCTTGTCAACATAGTCTTTGGTAGTAGCATCATCATTTTCCAGGGGTTCACCAAGTCACACCTTGAGTTTAGATCGTAGTCGCCGTTTATCGTTAAATTAAATCCAATACTCCGCTCTCCTTGTTCACCAGCTGGACCCTGAGCTCCTTGTTTACCAGCTGGTCCTTGAGTTCCTTGTTTACCGGCTGGCCCCTGAGCTCCTGTTGGCCCACGCTCACCTGCTTTCCCAAGATATCCTCGCCTAGAGAAACGTCCAAACTTGTCAACGCTCATCTGTAGATTGTGAAGAAGTATGGTAATGGAGTAGTATTTAAACTATAATATCTGCTTCTCGCAACTCCTCCAGGATAGATACAATTTCATTGTTGTGAGTTGTGACTGGTGTTTCCAGCCTGCTTTGATGCCATAAGAAGGCGCAGTCTATCAACTAATTCATTTGGATCATCCCAGTAAATGTGATCAATGTTTTCTTTAGGCAGACGCATTAGTCCCATGCCTTTATGCTGTATAAGTTTACTGATTATAGCTTTATACTTAGCCGCTCTAGTACGTTTTATTTGTCCATCTTCAGCATAGTCATGTTTATATGCATTAGTATCTCTCAAAATAGATCCATAATTAGTTAAATCCTCTTTAAAATATAGACTATTTACAGGATCTTTCATAAATAGCAGCTCACATAACCACAAAGTTGTTTTATAGCTCTTCCCCTGGATAACAGTATTTCCTACATCATCAACATCAAACGTTGAATTACCGATTCTCCACGCGTTGTCATCATAGTAAACTCCATAGGTTGGATCAATTTTAGGGCTATTATCAGTGAATAGCTTTAAATAGTTTGAAACTATGTATCCAGACGTATCGGGGGAGGTGACAGGAGACCTTCCTGTCAATGTTCTTGAATGTTTAGGTATTGCGAATTCTTCTTCAGATGTTAAGGAATAATCTCCATAATTTATAGGTGTGCTACTAGCCTCCATTTTCACATATTTTCGTTTTGGAGGAGTAAAAGGTTCCACAAATTCGTTGTCTTCTTCTTCTTCTTTTGACTCCAATTTGACTAGTGGCTCATTTTTGACTCTGGTAACAAACTCTTTTAAGGGTTTGGTGATTGGCTTGAAAGTTTCTTCAAGTTGCGCTTTAAATTTCCTTCGCACTGCATTCCTTGTCTTGATGATTTCTTTTAATAGATTTTCATTCATCTTCGATATTAACTGAATAACGGCTATTCAAACAGCTCTGATAACAGGTAAACAGCTTTCCAAACAGCTCTGATAACAGCTTAACAGCTTTTCAAACAGCTCTGATAACAGCTTAACAGCTTTCTAAACAGCTCTGACAACAGCTTAACAGCTAACAGCTCTGATAACAGCTTAACAGCTTTTCAAACAAGTCTGATAACAGGTGAACAGCTTTAATTTACTCAGCAGGTCCACAGGAATCGGTGTGCTTTCGGCTGAGTTACAACTTCGACTTATGAATATTTCGCATGTTTCATCCTTTTATAGTACAATGAAGGTATCAAATCCTTTACGGTAGCGCCCCTTGTTTAATGAGCTATCCTTATCAATCATCAAGAAACCATATTCATCCTTCCAACACTCAGCACAGGCTCTTCGAAATTTATCAAACTTCATGTCTGTGTTCACATGATCATTATAGATATGTTTCAAATTCAAGTCATCTTGCTTGAATAAGATGATTAAATTAGCATTGTCACGTATTAAGTGCTTTGGTATATGCGTATATGTTTGACAGAGATAGAAGCTGTCTATATCTTCGTGGCGACCCATGCAAAAATAGGATCGCACATTATCTTGCTTTTCACATGCTACATCATCGAAAATAAACACTGAATGTGATTTGGCTTCCTCTGGTGCTAGAACGTCGCAGTTGTTTGAGAATATATAATACCCCAATCCTGATATGGGAGTCATCACTCGCTTCAAGTATTCATACTTTGGTTGATGTAAAGATTTTGAATATATGTAAATATTTTCATATCTCAGACCATTGGGATGTTCCAGCAAACTTATCATAACATTAGTTTTTCCACAATTCGATGGTCCAACAATGATGCTCCTTATACTATTAGGCAATAGGGGACCATGCTTCTTTTTCACCTTCATAACAGCTACATCAGCATTTCGAACAGGAAAAGCTTGTTGTTGTTTAATAAACCGCATATTGAAGACTAACGGGATTCTTATAAGTACACCTGTTTATATTACATTTCAACAGTATCATCGGAACCTTATAAGATGTCGGATCACAAATCGAAACGCTCCAGAAAATCTTTGAAAGGGGGCAGAGGACTATTAAATTCAGTCATCAACAAATTACCAGTAGAATTACATCTACCGGGATATCAGTACTGTGGACCAGGAAAAAAGTTACAAAAAACATTGGCGAGAGGAGATCCAGGCATTAATTCACTGGATGCAGCCTGCAAGGAACACGATATAGAATACTCGCGACATAAAGATACAAGTGATCGACATATAGCTGATAAAATATTAGCTGAAAAAGCCTGGCAGCGTGCAAAATCTACGGATGCAAATTTGAGTGAACGTGCCAACGCCTGGCTTATAATAAACGCAATGAAGGCTAAAATTAAGCTAGGTATGGGTCTTAAGGCTAAAAATAAACGCCAACCCACATTCCGAGAAGCAGTACGAAATGCACGTAAGGTTTTAAAAGTCAAAAAACCAAAAGACTTGATAGAAGCTACAAAAATAGCTCTTAGTGTAGCTAAAAATATTGTGAAAAGAAAGAAGAAATCAATTAAAACTCCACGAGTTATACCTGTACCAAAGGTTGGTGGGGCACTTCCATTCCTCATCCCGTTGTTTGCTGGGCTTTCAGCATTGGGAGCACTATCGGGAGGTGCAGCAGGCATAGCTAAAGCAGTATATGATACCAGTGCGGCAAAGGCAAAATTGGACGAAAGCAAACGTCATAACCAAGCAATGGAAACTATAGCGGTTGGTAAAGATGGAAACGGGCTGTTCTTGAAGCCGTACAGAAAAGGACTTGGACTCTATCTACAACCTCAACCAAAAAACTATTAAAGACGCTACCCAAAAGACCGCTAAACGAGTTGGATCTTCACAAGTATACCACACACTTGCCGCACTTCAGAGGAGTATTTATGCGTGATAATCTACCTAAAAATCCATGGAAGCGAGAGAGCGGTATTGTTAACTTAGACATCTCAACTGGAGTAGGTACACACTGGGTAGCGTACTACAAGAAAGGTGATAACATCGAATACTTTGATAGCTTTGGCAATCTCCAACCACCAAGGGAGCTCATAAACTACTTGGGTAGTAATATTACGTACAACTACAGTTATTATCAGAACTATGATGCAGTAATTTGCGGTCACTTATGTTTAAAGTTTTTATATAATTGTTATACACCTCCTCCAGAGGAAATTACAAAACTTCTGGATTTCTGCTATAAAAGGAATAAATCCTATATCATTGGGTGTGACACGAATGCCCACCACATTGTATGGGGAAGCAAGTGACACCAACAGACGAGGTGAGTACCTTTTTGACTATTTAGTTAAAAATAATATAGACATAGCTAATATAGGGAATGAACCAACATTCTGCAATGCCATTCGCCAAGAGGTGCTGGACTTAACACTCATCAGCCCAAATATGGCGGATGACATTGCAAACTGGCATGTCTCAAACGAAGTCTCAATGTCGGTTCGATATTAGGGCTACCTCTATGCAAAGGGAGGAAATAAGAGTTCCACGTCTCACTGATTGGAATTCCTATAGGGAATACATCAGAATGGGTCTAGAGGAGCTCGAAAACGGTCAAATTGAGAGCCGCATGGATCTAGACCGTATCTCCTCTCAAATGCATAGATTGATCATCTACTCCCATCAACAAAGTTGTCCTGTTAAACAAAGGGCAACAACGCGAGCTGTGTTGCACGCCTGCAACATATGTTCACTTCTTCTGATTGTTGCGCGCCGGCAACAAGAGAGTTAATCGTAAAATCGTAATAGTCCGGGTTGACCAAAATGAGAAGGCTGCGTTTAATCTTTACACTGATTTTATTTCTTTTCAAGCACACTTTTAATTTTTACTAACAATACTTTTCTTTATACTTGGAATACAATAATCTAGGTTTCACAATAGTTTTGAAGTATACCTTTTCTTTTACTTTCCACTAGAGGCCTTACCTTGGGTAGGGGGACTCTCTAGCTTCGGGTTTTAGAATATTCTGATTTTCCTTGCATCAGAACTCTCTATTTATTTAAAATCAATCTGCAGTGGTTAATACTCCCTTCCACTTGCAGATTGATTGTTTAGCAATTTTTGTGGTAACCAATCAAAAATTACCTATTGAGCATTTTTCTGTGAAAAACAACCCAAAATCACCTATCAAGCATTTTTTCCAATAAAGGTGAAAAATTTATTGCATTAATGCAATTTGATTTTTCACCCGCAAATTATAAAAAATAATTGGGAACAATTGTATGAAAACAACGGTATCAATTTTCACACGAGTCCCAAAACAATAATTCACTTGCTTTATTACGTATAACGGCAAAAAGAAATTTGACGCCGGCGCTTCCGCTAAGGCAATTTCTTTTGGTCAGTTTGTTGCACGGCGGGTGTGAGGTAAAATCGTTCAGCGAATACCATGCTTTACTTCTTATCGCTTTGAGTTAATCAGGTGATTCCATTATACGTTTGGCTGATTGTTCTCAAGCAAGAAGTCCAAAGGTTCTTATTTACGTGTAGAAAGGTGACAGGCCTTATCTACCTAAGAATTATTACCGTGGACATGGGTACATCTAACGATTACTCATTATGTGCTGCAACTTGACCACAGTCGTGTGCGTATAGTTGTTTGTTTATTGTTTTGGTTCTCATTGTGGGGTCGGATAACCGTGATTTATGGATGAGAGGTGTTTGCTTGATCTTTTTAGGTAATGCGTTATGAATCAGAGGCAATTGAAGTGGTTATTGCTTGATCATATTATTTGGATTGTTTTGGGGATTCATAACACCTTCCCCCTTGAAAAAAATTTTCTTTTATATCCTTTAAGAGGATGTAAAAAAAAATTTGAGAGTTGCTGACGCTCGGAAATCTAGAGTACATAGTTTGATTAGTACTACGATATGATATTATATGGTACTTAATGGTATGTATGATACAAACATATGTTAGATTTAATTGTTATGATTATGATATGTATTATACAAAATTAGATTTAGTTACTAATGATATTTTTATTCATTAGCTCCATCGTTTATGATTTATTTATACTAGATTAAATGATATATTCTTTTTTTTTTTTTTTATATATACATGTTGTGTTTCTTATTTTACAAAAATCAATTGTTACCAAGTGTGGTATTATAATAGTATTATATAAAAGCAACTTATTTGAGAGGTAATTAATTAGTTATCTGTGATTCTAGATAATGGTATTTTACTGGAAATACTTTTGATTTCAGTAATTTTTTCATTATTTGTTTTATTTTCTTTTAAAGTTTTTTGGTTCTTCTCCTTTTTAACATATCGCATGATTATTTTGATTACACCATAAGAAGTAAGTGTTATAATTAACAGATATATGAAAGAATAATGGTGTATATCATGCGTTGAAATATTATTTAATTTTTGTTTTTCCTCCTGCTCCAGTGTTTTTAAATCTTGGCTTAGATCGAAGCTTGGTGATTTACGTTTTTTATTGTAATCATTTTCGGGAGTTCGAGTTTTATGTCTTTAAGATGATTAGCCATTGTTAGGTTAATTGAGGGTAAGTATGAATTATTTGAAATTGATATTCTTTCGGAATGACCGTATAGCGTTAGGTCGTTGCTTCTTATGTAGCAATTTGGGGAAATTTCTAAAATACCGTTTCTTTCGAGTGTTAGCGGTTCGATTCTGTCGCCGCATATATTATCTATTGTTAGAGGGTTTCTAAGACTGAATAACCATTTATTTGAGTTGTTTAATTGAATCCAGAAAGTAGATGTTTTTATTGTTTTTACATCGCAGGATTTTGGAATTTCCGTAGTATGTTTTAATAGATCCATTTCGCATTTGTTTTGTTCGGCATTGCTATTAAGGATTGGGTGTGTTATTTGACACAGATGAGTATTTGAGAAACTCAATTGGCATTTGTCGAAGTCCTCTGTATTCATGGGGTAATGTTTTTCGCGGTTAAAATCTACCAATAAATATTCGGTAGTAGGTTTTATGTAGAGAAAAGAGGTGTTTACTATACTTGGGAATGGTATAACTTTGTATGCCTGGAAAATTGTGTTTAGGGGTAATGGGATTTTAATTTCGATGATGATATTATTCTTGATTTTGTTTGTAGTTGTAATGCTAACTTTATATAAGTCGATAAGACTGTCTTGTGTGGCTGAAATGGGTAAGGTGGTTCCGGAAGGAAGATTTTTCCTAATAACTGTAAGAGTTTCCTCCAGTTGAAATGGGGTGATAATTAATGGATTGGGAATGCCATGTTTTATATCTAAAAGCATGTCGAGGATTGCTTTTTGCGAATTTTGGTATCTCATAAGTGATAGTGTAATGGCGGAAGTGATACTTTCTAGTTCTAAGTTTATGAAGGTGGAGTTCACTTCGGCTATTATGAAATTGAGTGCTTTAGAAATTTTGTCAAATTTTTCTTGGATGTTATCAAATTCGAGTTTTATCTGAGGATGTTTTATTAAAAAGGTTGATTGTTTTATCTACGATAATGGTTTGTGATTTAATGAGTTCTAATAGGTGGTCCTCATTTATTTTTAAGTAGTGGATTTGTTTGTCGTAATGCTTGGCATCGTCCTCATTGAGAGTACCGAAGAGTGTTTTGCTAAGGCTGCCTATTGCGTTTATTAGGCCGCGTCGGGCGCGCAAATGTTTGGGATCTATAATCTCTGCATTTTGCTCTATCTCGTTAATTAATGATTTGATAGTTTTTATTTGTGACTCGCATGGGTGGTTGCGGGTTGGATGTTGTATCTTAAAATGTAAACATATTTTTTCTATGTCTATTGTTTGGGATCTTAGGAGGTTATGTTCTAGTTGAAAATTGTCTAGGCTATAATACGTAACTAGTTTCCAACTTGAGCTGTATAATTGTATGTTTCCGTATTCCTCGAAATATATTCCTGGAGTTGAGGCGAAGTTTGTTGTCTTTGTTCCGCTCGTGACTCCGAATGTTAATAATAAGATTAGTATTACGTACGGCATTTTGGCCTGGTGGAATAGAAGAAAAGAAAAGAACGCGATTACTCTATGAATAGCTTTAGATGGTTGTTATGGAGTTTTTTATTTTTGTTTCTAACTCTTACCACTGAATTCTCGGTTGAGGCAATTTGTACTATTTCGTAAGGGCCTTCCCATAAGGGAGATAATTTATTTTTTCTCGTGTGATTCTTCACTAATACCTTGTCACCAATTATAAAAGGTTTTGGCTTAGTAACGTGATCATAGTACGTTTTGGATTTCTCCTTGTTTTTTATAAGATTTTCTCTTGCTATTTGATGAGCATATTGGAGACGCGCTTTTAGCTCACTGACATAGTTATCGTAGTTATACGTAACTTCTGGGTCCTTTTTTAGTGATGTTGGGATTTCTGCGTGAAATCCAAATAGTAATTCGTGAGGCGTGTAGCCTGTACTTGAATGATTAGAATTGTTGTATGTGAACATAGCGTAAGGGATCCATGTATCCCATGTTAGTGGATCTGTAGACACATAGTGTCTAAGGTATTCAGCAAGCGTACGGTGGCTTCTTTCTAGAGCTCCGTTTGTCTCTGGGTGGTATGGTGTAGTTTGTAACTTATGTATTTTCAAAAGTTTACAAATTTCACCAAATAGAGAACTTAGGAAGTTTGATCCTTGGTCCGTTAGGATTGATTCAGGTAAACCATGTTTACAAATGATGTGGGTTACAAATTGCTCAGCTACCGTTTTGGCTTCCGCGTTCGGTAGGGGTATAGCATCTGAAAATTTAGTCAGATCATCTTGGAATGTTAATAGATATTTGTTGTTTTGATAACTTGTTGGTAGAGGTCCAACGATATCCAAGAAGATTTTTTCAAATGGTTTTTTGCTTGTGGTAGTAATCTTCATAGGTATTTTCTTGTTTGCACCTGATTTATTGACCTGGCAAGAAGAACATCTCTTGATGTACTTTTGAATGTCTTTTTTCATACCTGGCCAGTTATAGATTCTTCTTATCTTCCCGATAGTCTTCGTTTGTCCCTGATGACCGCCTAAAGGAGTGACATGGTAATCCCTAATTACCTGTTCGATGTCCTTTGGGTCTTTTAATTGTACTATTTTATTGAGGAAGAAAATAGGCCTCGTGGCGGAATCCTTAAATTCTTCAGCACATATGAGTTTCAACTCGAAGTACGAAGTGCTGTTCAGGATTGGTATAGCAATTGGAATTATCTCTTCGTTAGATGACAATTCTTTGAATTTTTTTAGTATATTCCTTGTTAATTCCTGATCTTTTTGTTCTTTAAAAGGGAGGGGTGCATGCCCCACTATATACGTAGTATTCCCTTGTTTATATTCTTTGATTCCTCCTAATGGAATTTGATAATTATCAGGTAAATAAGTTTTTAATAAGTTTTCAAATGTGGTGTTTACTGTCGGAATTATGAAATATTTTCTTTTGATATTCCGTGTTTCCAGTAAATTGTTCGAGTTTTCTCCTACTATTTTAGGGGTTTGGTTTGTTTGTGCCCTCTGTTGATTCCTTGTTATCACTTGAATATTTTTGGATTCTGGTACTATACGACTGAGCGCGTCAGCGTTAAGATTAGATTTCCCTGATTTGTGTATGATCTTGTAGTCATACTCTTCAAGTTTAATCCTCCACCTCATCATTCGGGAAGTGGGGTCTTTCAGATTCATGAGCCACGTAAGGGGCTTGTGATCTGTAATAATCGTAAATGTCCGACCGTACAGGTAAGGACGAAATTGTTCTACCGCGTATATTATTGCTAATAGCTCTTTTTCTATAGTTGAATATCTTGTCTCAGCCGGATTTAGGGTGCGGCTGGCATAACAGATTGGTTTGTCTTCTCCGATTTTCCCTTGCGATAAAACTGCGCCAATTGCATAGTTACTTGCGTCTGAAGTAACTAAAAATTCTTCGTTAAAGCGAGGATATTGCAAAATAGGCGGATTTAATAATTTTTCTTTCATGAGCGTGAAAGCTTCGTCGCAGAACGCATCCCATTTGAAAGTAGCATCTTTCTTTAATAGAGCCGTGAGAGGCTTAGCTATTTTAGCGAAATTAGGGATAAAGCGACGGTAATATCCAACAAAACCTAAGAAGGATTTTATGTCTTTTTCCTTCTTGGGTACTGGGTAATTTTGGACAGATTCTAGTTTAGAGGGATCCGGTGTTACTCCGTTTTCTGTAACCAAATGTCCAAGATAAGCTATTTGTTTGCTTAGAAAATGGCATTTTTCAGGCTGTAGCTTGAGATTATTTACTCTAAGCCTATTGAAAACGTGTTGGAGTCTTGCATTATGTTCTGTCAAGTTGTATCCGTAGACAATTATGTCGTCCATGTATACAAAACATTCTATGCCTTGGAGTCCGACTAAAACATTGTTCATCAGCCTTTGAAAAGTGGCTGGTGCACGTTTCAATCCGAATGGCATTCTATTAAAATGGTAATGACCGTAAGGTGTACTGAAAGCAGTTTTTTCCTTATCATGGTCCTCCATTTGTATTTGTGAAAGCCATTAGCTAAATCCAATGTACTAAAGTATTTAGCTTTCCCCAGCTGATCTAGTATATCAGTAATGTTGGGTAAGGGAAAGGCATCACCGACTGTTATGTCGTTGAGGCGCCTGAAATCGACAACTACTCTCCATCTTTTGTTTCCAGAAGCATCAGGTTTTTTCGGAACTAGAAGTAGAGGAGAGTTCCAGGGGCTAGAACTAGGGCTTATGATTTCTTCTTGAAGCATTTTATTTATTTGTGAATTAATCTCAGTAAGCTGAGATTCTGGAAGCCTATAAGGTCTTATGTTGACAATGGGTTTTTCAGGTAGCGTAGGTTATTGGTGCTTAACTGCACTTGTGCAAGTTAGGAAATCCCCATCTAGATAAAATATGTCATTGTATTCTCGACAAGTATCTAGAATTGTTTGGGCTTCTTCCGCGTTGCAGTCTCTGCTTTATTGGATCCTTTTTCGGATTTAATTTTATTATACTATAATTATTTAAGTTTCTTAGATGAGGTCTTATTTCTGTGTTTCTTATAGTAACCTCTTGCTGATTTGAGTTCAGGATTAGGATAGTCGCGTGACCTGTGTTGTCAGGTTCTATTAGCGTATTTCCTGTTATCACTCCTGGTTTCAGTTCTTGGTGTTCACTAAAGAAACAACCTCTTTGATTTAGTTTTATTTTTGCTACCATTTGTGTACGTGCCGGTATTTTTATACTTTCGGCTTCGTACTGATTTATTTTGTTTATTATTTTCGAAACATTTTTTTGTTTCTTACCCTTAGGCTCACCTCTTTGTGGGGGGGCCTTGTCAGCTTGTACCAGCTGATAGTCTTGGCTTGGGTCTTTCAAACCTCCATGCCTGCTATCTGAGCTGGTGTAAGTCAAATTGTCGAAGCTTGGGTCATTCAAACCTCCATACTTGACATTTGAGCTATGGCGAGACAATTTTTTCGAACTTGGGTCATTCAAACCTCCATATTCGTTTTTGCACATTGTCTCTGAATTTGCCTTAATAACTTTGCGTGTGGTTTTGCCTCCTTGGGGCTTATTAATTTTTAGTGATAGACTTTTGTTTTCGTAGTCTATTATGCTAGAAAATTTATTTAAAAAGTCATGACCTAGAATTCCATCATATTTGAGTTGGAGGTCGTCTTCCACTATGTGTATATCGTGGGTAAAGAAATTTTTGCCTACTTGAAATTCGCATTTGGCGGTTCCTAAAGTATGTAGGGCTTTTCCAGCTAGAGGTGATACCTCCAAGCTCTTTGTTCTATCAACCCTTGTGTCACCAAGTGATCTGGTTGCTTTAAGGACCGATATTTCGGCTCCTGTATCGATTAAGAAATTACTAGTATCAAATGCTGTGATGGAATTTCTGATCGTCAAAACTAGTGATTGGCGATCAGCATTGAGAGGGAGATAAAGCATTTGATTTAATTTTTCGGATGTCGATAGACATCCGCGGATACAGTCATCTGGCTGAGGCGAGACTGGGCGACTGTAATGGCATCCTCGTCTCGCCGCCGCACAGTGTGATATTTTGGCAATCTAGCGGGATTTAATTCCTGCCCGTAACATATAACTTTTGTTTTTTGATAATTGTGTTGAAACAACTTCATATTATTTACATTTACTTGAAACTAATGATTTACCGTAGTTGGCTTGGAGATTTAAAAAAAAATTAAATAAAAAATCTTTATTAAATTTTTTTATTTTTACATAATACATATGTACATACATAATGTATATTTCTAATAAATTTTATTATAAAAAGCTATAAAATAATAGGTATACATATAACTAATTTTTAATCGGAATCAGTTTCGTTATCGTCCTCTGCCGAAGGTACAGAAAGTAATGCAAGAACTTCAGGGCTAGTGATGTTTTGCTTTGACTTTGGCTTATGCCTCAAACTTGTTAAGTAAGGATCTGAAGAAATCAGAAGCCTATGTAGCAAGTCCATATTAGTATTAACTCTTGACGATTTCCTTGTGAAATGTTCCCTGAAATTCCGATTGTCTTTGTTCCTAGCTTCCTGCGCTTCTTCCGATAACTGGCCTATCGGAAGAATGCAGGAAGCAATAATATCTTTTCCGTGGAACAAAACTTTGTGTACAGTGCTCGGCATGTAATACCAAGAGTATTCCCTTAAATAAATGTTTCTTGTATCTACAACATATTTTTCAAATGCATCTATTTTAATAGAGTATCCACAGTTTATAGTTTCTAAAATAATTCTAAACCTATTGATTAACTCTAAATTAATACCAGTTATAATCGAAGATGTTTCAGCATTTCTGAAAAATCTTCGAGCCGTATTCCCGTCATTACTGTTGCCTGCTTCTTGGGTGGGCAAATCAATTAATAGACCTAATTCCTGTCTAAATTTCTCTTGAACATTTTTCTTTCTCTCGGCAACTTTTCTTTTATTTTCATCCCCTCTTACCTGCCAAACTTTCAGATCTAACCTATACGATATATGGAGTAGACATTCCATAAATCTAATCCATGAATGAAGAGGAGATAAACCAAATGCTAAAGCTCTAACATCGACTGTTTTATTTTCGATAATATCAGGTTTATTCATTACTTTTGGTGTCGCGCCACACAAGTAACAGGTCTGTGAAGAATTATACGCAGATAATGCTGAACATACTTTACCGTCTATCATACTTAAAACTAAAACAGACTTAATCAAAACAACATGGTTTCCAAAGGTAACAGGAACAGGTGTCAGTAAACTGGCTTGGTCCTCAACATTTTCACTTCTTTCGTTATTAAATCAGTCGATTCCTTTTTAAAAACAAACTTAATTGGGCGGCAATACCTCGTCGATGACGGAGCAGGATTCTGCCAGACAATTATTCTAGAATTGTCTCCGTAGTACATTTGAATAGGGCACATTGAGATACTAAATAAATTTTCATCTGATTCACCTACACTCAGTTTTTGCTTATAGCGAGTTTGTTGCGAGCCGTCACACCCCCACTTTATTATGATCTGCATTTCATTAGGCAGATCTTGCAAGCTTTGCAATACTTCTTCTTGCGCATTACACAGTCTTCGAACAGTGTGATCAATCAAGGACTGTAGTTTAATTTCAGCTGAAGTTTCTGATACTGTTATTTCTGCTGGATAGCATTTTTTCTTTTCCTCTTTTATTTTATTATATGATGGAAATAAATTGGGAGAGTATTCATTTGATTGCTGCCTTATTAAATTGTATTGGTGTGTAGAAAGATTGGAGTCAATGATCAGAGCCAGTGCCTTATCGGCAGGAATAATTTTCGGTTTGTGTGAAAAAGTTAATCTAGCCTTTTTAACATTAGTTCCTCGCTGTGGTGAAGCACTTGTCAGTTCCTTTACAATTGACGCTGAATCTTTTTTACCTAATTTTCGCAATTTCATTTCAGCAGCCACCGATATTTCTTCCGGAGTAGTTGTTTCAACAAGTTCTTTTAGTTTCCGCTTCTTCGTCCGGTCACTGCATTCCAGAAATGTTTTCGATGGCCTCCCACGCCTTGTAGTGGCACATTCAGAAGACGATGATGGTAGTGCTTTAAAAACAATATCTGGGAAATTCACTGGTTCACTTAGCCATAATGAGAACATTATCAAAAAGCGCTCGTGATTTCGTCCACATTTGTTCCATTTCAATTTAATTTGCTGGCATACACTTCCTAATTGTCTTTTAATACACTTGATTATCACATCAGGAAACACTACATCACCAAACTGTTCCAAAACATAGGTATAAACCGCCTCGAACCGGATTTTGCTATTAGAAATTCGCCAAACCTCAAAAATGTCCTTCCGCAAAATATTGGCAGACATTCTGAAAATGAAAAACAATTGTATGACCGTTGCAAATATACGCAACTATTTTCTTAAATTCCTTAAAGTAAACATATTAATCTATTATATAAATATATTCTTAGTTCCATATTCGCTCATATCTATATATTTTAAATCTACAATATATTGAACTACATTACAAGAGTACTAAGGGATCGTTATATTGATTTTTCCAAATTATATTTAAGAAAATAAAAAAAATTATACTTACGTGTAAGACCAAAAACACACAGAAAATAAGTACAGATAAAACAAAGCACATAAACACAGCACATTCGTCGATAAAAATCACATGAATGAAATAAATTCGCACGGTGTCTTTTACCGTGTACCTGCAGTCCCTTTGTTCAGGACCTCTTCGTTTATTAATGGGTGAATTCCTGGAAAATAAAAATGAGGCTTATACCTCCTAGGATAGTTGCCATTACGATAAAATACTTTTGGGCATAATTTAGAATATCGAAAAATTGAATTAAATCCAGCTAGATTGCTAAAATATCACACTGTGCGCGGCTGTTTTCCGATTTCTGTTGATTTTTTGATTTTATTTTGGCAGTTGCTGCTCTAATATTTGGCGACCGCTTAGGTGATCCTGTGAAATTCTGTTGGGATCTTTGATTTTGAGGAACATAGGCCGCTTGTTGGTTGCCTTGAAAACGGTGATTAACTGGAGTATTCCGTTGATACTGTGGAACACTCGAAGTGTAATACCTTTGTGGTAGATTTTCCCTTTGTATTTTTGTGTGAGGGAATGACCTGCTATTACTTGGATAACTTTGCTGGAAAAGTCTTTTACGACATTCCGAAAAGTGATGATTAGGTATTTTGCAGTAGGAACAAATGAGTGAGGGTTTTTCCATTTTCACTCTTGTGGAATAACAGACTTCAGCTGTATGTCCTTTTCTGTTGCATTTTGAACAAGTTGAAAAATGATCATTATGAGTAGAGTTCCTTTCGGACTGGTCTATAGCAAATTTAATAGAAGCTGACAGCTCCTCGTGGCATTTTGCCTTGGTTAATAGACGAACCTGACTGTCTTTGAGGCCGTCTTCAAATGCTCGGAGAACCAGTTTTTGATTTTCTCCAGCTAAAAGATTTTTGAGTGTTTGATCATTTGTAAAACTAGAGGTTGCATCATCATATAATGCTAACAACTTGCGAGCACGAAAGGCGTAATCTTTCATATTTTCTATAGATTTTTGCCTGAGAGCTAGAATCTCATTTTGTATTGAGACTCTAGAACGAGTCTCTAAAAATTGCTCTTGCAGGGCCTTTTGGAGTTCTTTCCAAGAATTTACGTCGTTATATTTAACAACCTCATAGGCTCTGCCTACCAATTTTGTTTTGATTATTTGCAAAAATAGAGCCTTTTCTGTTTCTGCAATACCTTCTTTCTGAAACATTTCACATGTATTCAGAAATCGGTGTAAATCATCAGAATTACCATCGAATTCTGGAATGAGTGATCTAGCATCACTGAGAGATAATTTTTCGGCTCTCGCCGCAACTTGATCGTTGGGCATATTGTGAGCTCGTTTCCGTGCAGGCCTTCTGTGGATGATTAGCCCAGGAAGAAGCGTATCTCTTACGCCTCGACGCTTTTGTAGTCGAGTAAATTTTTAAAAAAAAAAAATTTTATATTTTCCCGATATGTTTTTTTTTTTTTTTGAACTTGACGAGTATATTAATTTAACTAATATCCCGGAGAAATATCCACAACACCGAAAAGCACTTGATAAGAAAAACACTCGAGAATATGCACTTTTGTTAAAATAAAAAAAAAGGGTGAAGACCAGGAGTACATTAAATAGTTATATTTTAGTTATAATATAGGTATAATATAATAAAGTAAAATATATATATTTATATAGAATATAACATTTATAATATAGAAACCTTATAACTCTATTCTAGAGCGTCCCGTACCTTTTGATAGAAGTCCACGTCGATTGCTGAGTTGAAGTCCTCTTCTGGGTACAGCTGGTATCTCAGCGTTCTATAAATCGCGTATGCTGACGGGTTCTCGTGTTTGAGCAGGATGTCCAGCAAATGGTCGATTGGGTCTGTGTATTCCTCGAGGTCGTCCAAACAGGGATTGTAGATGGGGCCAATGCTTCCCTCTTCGTCGGATGACACACTGCTTCCTTCGGATCCGGGGTTATAGTAGCAGTCCGTAATGTCTTCCTCAAGCTCTGAGAATGAGCCTACCTCTGTCGTTTCTGAATAAAAGTCCGCCTCTGAGTAGGCGTCTTCTTCTGAATAAGCGTCTGCTTGTTGGTCCGCTTCTGGCTCGAAGTCTAGCTCTTCGTCAGAAAGTCCCAGTGGACTGGTAAGTTTTTCTTCTTTTGGCCAGCTCATGAGTTTGTGGGTGTAGTCGAGGGTCTTACTAACCGTGTGACTTATCTGCACCGCTGCCACCAGTTTTATATGTTGCACGCCTGCAACATATGTTCACTTCTTCTGATTGTTGCGCGCCGGCAACAAGGGAGTTAATCGTAAAATCGTAATAGTCCGGGTTGACCAAAATGAGAAGGCTGCGTTTAATCTTTACACTGATTTTATTTCTTTTCAAGCACACTTTTAATTTTTACTAACAATACTTTTCTTTATACTTGGAATACAATAATCTAGGTTTCACAATAGTTTTGAAGTATACCTTTTCTTTTACTTTCCACTAGAGGCCTTACCTTGGGTAGGGGGACTCTCTAGCTTCGGGTTTTAGAATATTCTGATTTTCCTTGCATCAGAACTCTCTATTTATTTAAAATCAATCTGCAGTGGTTAATACTCCCTTCCACTTGCAGATTGATTGTTTAGCAATTTTTGTGGTAACCAATCAAAAATTACCTATTGAGCATTTTTCTGTGAAAAACAACCCAAAATCACCTATCAAGCATTTTTTCCAATAAAGGTGAAAAATTTATTGCATTAATGCAATTTGATTTTTCACCCGCAAATTATAAAAAATAATTGGGAACAATTGTATGAAAACAACGGTATCAATTTTCACACGAGTCCCAAAACAATAATTCACTTGCTTTATTACGTATAACGGCAAAAAGAAATTTGACGCCGGCGCTTCCGCTAAGGCAATTTCTTTTGGTCAGTTTGTTGCACAGCGGGTGTGAGGTAAAATCGTTCAGCGAGTACCATGCTTTACTTCTTATCGCTTTGAGTTAATCAGGTGATTCCATTATACGTTTGGCTGATTGTTCTCAAGCAAGAAGTCCAAAGGTTCTTATTTACGTGTAGAAAGGTGACAGGCCTTATCTACCTAAGAATTATTACCGTGGACATGGGTACATCTAACGATTACTCATTATGTGCTGCAACTTGACCACAGTCGTGTGCGTATAGTTGTTTGTTTATTGTTTTGGTTCTCATTGTGGGGTCGGATAACCGTGATTTATGGATGAGAGGTGTTTGCTTGATCTTTTTAGGTAATGCGTTATGAATCAGAGGCAATTGAAGTGGTTATTGCTTGATCATATTATTTGGATTGTTTTGGGGATTCATAACAGCTGTGCCCTGGTGGAACAGTGAACTAGATAGATTAAGAGCCAATTCTAGAAAGCCCTTCAACAAGGCAAAAACAACAGGTGCCAGGTACCCAAAAATGTAATCTATTTGCCTGTGAACACCAAACGTATAAGTTCTCTAACATTGAAGCTCCTTGACCAAGACGGTGACTTAATCAACTTCAGAGGAGAGACTATAACCATCAGGTTACATTTGAAGCCACAGCGTGTTGATATACAATAATGATAAATACGAGTTCGGAGCAGACAAGATCATTAGTCAGCGGACAGCCTTGAAGCGGTCAAGACCTACATTAACACCTGCAAATACAGCATATTTACAATCGCTAGGCTTAACGCTGAAGCAATGAATAAAGGAATACTAGATATTGCACCAGACGCCCGCTTTGATAACAGTGTTACTAAATTTGAACATCACTCCTATTCACCATTTCTAACATCATTTAAAAACAGCGATGAAATCCGTATCTCTGTACAACATCAGGACTTGAATCTTCTACCCAGCAGGAGTTTTCTTTACTTTGAGGGGTCGCTAACAAAGCTGGATGGAACCGATTCAGCAACCGCAAAATTAGCTAACAACACTCTACCATTTCTTTTTGAGGAAATGCGCTATGAATTGAATGCAGTGGAAATCGATCGTACAAGAAATCTTGGGATTGCGACAACATTACGTATCGCTAAATGCAAATGTAAGCAGGATACTACTCAACGGCAGTTGGTCACCAGATTCATCTGTTATACCAGCCAATGGATTGTTTAACTATTGTGTACCTCTGAAATATTTATTGGGATTCGCTGAAGATTACAAGAAAATTCTGATAAATTTCAAACATGAACTCATATTGATCCGGAGCAGAACAGACGATAATGCCATTATATCACCCACTGGTGTGGTGAAAATTGAAATTACCAAACTTCAATGGAGCATTCTGCATGTTACAGTATCCGATGATGAAAAGCTGCAACTATTTAAAATTATCGGGAGAGGTCGCCCGATAGAAATACCATTTCGCAGCTGGGACATATATGAGTATCCAGCACTACCGGAATCCACGCATCAAACCTGGTCAGTTAAGACTTCCACTCAACTGGAAAAACCTCGATTTATCATCCTAGCATTACAAACGGATCGAAGGAACGATAAAACCAAAGATGCAAGCAAGTTTGATCACTGCAAACTCACCGATGTTACAGTTCATTTGAACTCAGAATCATATCCCTATGATGATTTGAATTTGAAATTTGATTTGAAGAGATACGCATTGCTGTATGGGATGTATATAAAGTTTACACAGTCATACTATGGTCATCAGTATCAGCCGTTCCTCACATGGGAGAAGTTCAAAACCGATGCTCCGATCGCTGTCATTGATTTCTCACATCAAAATGAAACAATAAAAACTGGACCTGTTGACATAAGCCTAGAATTCAAGACATCTGAAAATATACCGGCTAATACAACAGCATATTGCCTGCTTCTACACGATCGAATAGTGGAATACAGTCCTCGGACAAGTGAAGTTAGCAAGTTTAATTAAGAAGATGACTGTCATCAGACATCCAAGGATTCAAAACAAACCTCAATGATTTTTTTTTTTTATTTATGCAGCACTTTATATTTCAACCACCGTTCAGATACAAAGATTTGACTTCAGCAAAAAAGAGACAAGTAAAATGGCTTCAACACAATTTTCATGGATTCCGCTGGGATGATGGCTACATACCGTATCACAAGCTGTACACTATAGTTGAACCACTACTTCGAAACAAAACCATATATGTAAAGGGAGCTGAAAAAGTTCATTGGATGCAGAAGATAGTTGGAGAGGGTGAAACCATTATCAACGTGGAAGATGAATACAACTGTGGAAAACTAATAGAGATTAACACAAATGCGCCATTTTTCCAAGTTCATATTGGACAATGTGCTATTAGAAATACTTTTATAATAAGAAATTTTATTGAAAATAAAAACAAATGTTTATAAAACAGAAGACTTTTGAATACACATACCCCAGAACCCTCACTGACATCGTCTAGAATCTGTTCATGGTGATGTCATGTTGTGAAATTCGAATAATGCTGATATCTACAACTTCCCTGCTAAGAAAACATGCAGGATTTGAAAACAGCAAAACCATGATGACGTCATGCCAATATCTAGAACTCTCCCGCTAATGCATGCTGGTATTTCCGGCTAAGGCCGCTAGGGAACCTTACTCAAGAAACTTACTCGAAAACCAACGCCCGTAGAGGATTTCTGATGAAAATTTTGTTCCCCCCCTCCCACCCACACCGCCAAGAATCCATTTCCATGAGCAAAAATAACTTGAATTATTAATACGCTAATATCTCGAAAACCAGAGCCCGTAGAGGATTTCTGATGAAAATTTCATTACCCCCCTCCCTATCTTTATTATCCCCCCCCCTCCACTTACCACCCATCTAGAATCCATTGGCATGAACAAATATTTCCTACTATTAACTTTAATTATAATATTAATTTAAAACCAAAGCCTACATTTAGGCGCAACACTTGAAAACAACAAAAGCTTACATTTAAGCGCACCACACATCCAAAAAAAAACCTAGCATGCTGCTACGTGTGGGCACAGAAAACCGTAGCATGCTGCCACGTGTGGGCAAAAGTGAAGCAAACAACTTCCCAAAACCATAGCATGCTGCCACGTGTGGGCAAAAGTGGAGCAAAAAACTCGCATATCCAAGAGAACCGTACCACACATCCAAGAAAGCCGTAGTACCGGAGCATGCTGGTAGTATCAGCTAATGCCGTTAGGGTGCAGCCAAGACCAAACGACACATCCAAGACATAAGCCAGTCAAGGCTCAATGGTGTATCCAAGACGTAAGCCAGTCAGGACTCAATGGTGCATTCAAGACATAAACCAGTCACCAGTACAGTCAAGACACAACACCACATTTAGTCTACCTAGCGACGGTGGCGCCATCTGCGGTTGAGTTCTAATTAAAAAACTCTGGTCCAGAACTCTACCCATATATAGCAACTTTAAAGAATATTCGCACAACATCTCCATGGTCTCATGATAGAACGCATCGGATTTTACAAAACCAAGCGTTCTCGGTTCGATTCCAGCAAAAATCCAACATTATTTTATTAAAAAAAATCATCTAAGACAAGAGCTTGAACAGCTTACGGGGGCCACCAACTGATGTGTCATCTCCTGGTCAGCCAGACAACAGGAAAGGAATTCCCCCAGGGCAGGCCCTGTGACGTAGACTACTAGACGGTATCCCCCAGTCCAGAGCCACCAAAATAGTTGGAATTTTCCGGACACTTTTTGTATGGAAAAAGAGAGCCAGAACTCTCCTAGCTACACTACTCCGCAAGTATTTTTAATTTTATTACGCGTGCATGATTCATTTGAATTACGTGGCTACTGTAATAAGTGCCATCATTTGGGATAACGGCTTTGCATTTGCAGCACAGTGACATAATTACAGGCTTCTTCAAACGTAATCGCTTTGAATTCTTATCAGGGGATCTATTATTGAACACGAAACGAAATTTCGGGGCTCTCAAAATTTATGTACGAAAAACTATATTCGAGCTATGATTGAATACGAACGAACTCTATGTAAAGCATTAGCATATAAAAAAAGAGTAATCTAGTACAAAAACTCGTAATAGATTTTCTGTTATTCTGTCAATTGTTATAGTGATGTGTTCATTCCTTTCCAGTTGTGTTATTTTAAAAAGGGATAGCAATGCATTATTTTTTTAAGAAGATGAGGGGGAAATTTTAGGATTATTCGAAAGCGAATTCGCAATCAGTCTAACATATTTGAGACAATTACGAAACAGTAAGGCTTTGTAAGCATTTACGACAAATCAAATTCATTTTAATCTTTTAATATTCATGAAATACTACCGGCTCTCAAAGGATGTATTTAAGTACTTATTAGACGAGATGCAAGATAATTTTACATTAATATTAAAAATTGCTGCGGCAATGAGATTCTTTACTGAAGGTGGTTATCAAGGTGGGACGGGCCAAGATCTAAATATTGGAATGTCCCCAATCTACTGTATCTGTCGTGTTATTACAAATTTTGGATATTATGGAATTGGAAGTATGTCCAATATGCATTTTTTGTGAAATGAGTGAAGAAGTATAACGAGCATCCATCTCATTTTTTTAACGTCACGGGTATTCCGGGAATAATAGGCTGTGTTGACGTGACTTACATAAAGATAATTGCCCCATGATTCTTCCGGATATCCTCTCCAATCTTGGTCAATTGCGCCATATAGGGCAGGTTCAGAAGGAAGCAGAGAGGCGATATTTAATACTGTCCATTCAAATGCCAGGAACATTGTTGAAAGGACAATTGAAGCTCTGAAATCTCGTTTTCGGTGTTTACACGAAGAAAGAGCCCCATTGTTGTTGCTCTAGCCTCGCTTCCCATTGTGTAGCCGTGTGCCAAATCTGGATGGCTGACCATAAAATTAAGCAACGTTTTGTCGTGTCCCAAAAGCAATCGAATAAGTAACTATAGAAAATATCAATTATGAACCGAACTCTCAACTTCTTTACACATTAATTCTTTATTATAATACAACGAAACTGACCTATCTTAACAACTTGAACAATCTAATCCGAACCGAAACTTGACACTGCGATGACTGATAATAAAACGGCACTCGCCAGACCAGTCATTGGTCTTTTATGCCCCAATATTCGGAAGTAGACTTTACTTAACAACGCGGATGTAAACAAACGACAACAACCTTCCCGTTTGTTCTACCGGTTGCAGCACCTGAGTCGCTCAGTAGTAAACAATCGCTTTACATAATAATTACCATGCTAAGTTAATTATTATTGTAATCGTCGATTGCTCCACTAAGCGCTCATCGCAGCCAGCTGTTGAGCTAATCAGCAAAATAACCGACAGTTGCAGAACAGTACCATGTGAGGTTACTGTTTAGCAATTGCTAATTATTTCACTAAAATGCGCCCTTGGCTGCTGGAAGAATCTTCCTTATATTGGGCCATAACAGTTTTGTATTGATTAGTATTCGTAAGCTTGGCCCTAAAAATAATGCATAGTTATTATCTCATTGTTTTTTAAAGTAAAAGTTTCAATAAAATTAATAACAACTACTTACATGATTGTTTGTTTGCATAAACTATTCCGCACTTCAATAACTCGATAAGTGAAATGTCAACGAGAAAATGTCCGAAAAGTTCCGCTCGAAAAATTTACTTTTTCGTGTTCAATGGTGCCAGATGTACGAAAGTTTCCATTCGAAATTTCATTTCGTGTTCAATAATAGACCCCCAGATTTATTTATTTTCATTGCTTGAAATTTATAATGGGCAACAACAAAGCAGGAGAAGAAGGTGGGTCTAGTAGAGATAACTCGGTCAAGGTTCTATCGGAATTGCGCATACAAAGAGCGGCAATTCAAGGTTAACAGACTAAAATGAAAAATTATATAGTTTCTAAAGCAGATCAAATGGATATTTTCGAATTGAAAACTCGCCTGAGTTTGCTAGAAGGCTATTTAGAGAGTTTTAATTGAATCCAAACACGAATCGAGTGCTTCGATTCCAATGAAGTTACCGCAGATAGACGCAAAGTTTTTGAAGACACCTATGTCGAAATTAAGACAAAGGTCTTGCGAGCAATTCGTAAACAAACTCCGCGAATTTCATTCGCATTACCTGAAGCAAATATAACGCTTTCGTCTATGATGCGGTCTAAATCACTTCCGCAAATTAAATTAACACAATTTAACGGAAAATACTCCGAGTGGCCAGATTTTATTTCAATGTTTAACAATCTAGTTCATCTGGATGAAGATTTCAGTGAAATCTTCTCTGTCAGATAGAGCTCTTCTTCCAATTAGTTCCTTGAAAGTCACTGGTGAAAATTATGAGTCCGCATTAAGTTTACTGAAGAAACGGTTTGAAAACAAAAGATTAATCTGTCAAGAGCACATATCAGAAATCTTTAATTTACGCCCTATCGGAAGCAACTCTCTCCAACAACTCAGATTACTTAGCGATTCAATCGCGCCTTGTTATTAATAGGAAACAAAGAGCAATTCACTGACGCTTCAAGGAAAATTAGACTTTAACACTCACTCAGACGAAATAGGAGGATGAAGCGCCTCAAGATATTTTGCCGACTTGGGAAGAATTAGCCGAATGCATCGAGAAAAGGTGTGTAGCTTTGGAAAACTTAGAACAAACGAGGACTTATTGAAAGCCAAAAGGATGCCTAATTTGTAGCAACAATAAGCAATTTCAAATTAAAACTAGAAATTCGACATTTTCCTCTAATACTAAAAATGCATGGGCAATTTGTAAGAATACTGAGCATGCAATTCAAAATTGCCCATGACTTTAATGCTCTTAGTCCTCTTTCTCGTTTTAATGAGGTCAAGCATTTAAACCTCTGCATTAATTGTCTTAGAAGTGGTCACGGAGTTAAAGCCTGCAAATCGGGCAAGTGCCGGCTTTGCACATTCAAACATCATACTTTACTGCATATGGCACATCCATCTCAAGATCATGCTATGTTAAATCCGCATGTAGCTAGTACGTCCAACTCACAAATTGTAGAAATCACAATTCGATAAAGTCCTTAACAACTGTTGCTTTATTCGGGGAACGCTCTAATCTTAATGCATCTAATAATAAGAGTACAAGGGCGCATATTTTTCTGGCAACCGCTCTTATAAAAACTAAAGCTGCAAATGGCTACTTTGTCCCATGCACAGCGCGCTATTGGACTCTGCATCGGAACTGCATTTAATTACAGAAGGCTTGCACAACAACTTCGTCTTCACAAAACAAAGGCAAATCTTTCGTTAAATGGTATAAGTAATACATTTGCTACTGTGAAAAATGCTGCAAATGTGACCATCAATCAAATCTCGATTTAATGACTTTACTACTTCATTAGATGTATACATTTTACCTCAAACCATGCAAGCAAAGTCAACCAGATAATTTTATTACTGCCGATCATTTTAAAATCCCAGAGAATGTAGCAAATAGATTAGCTGATCCGAATTTCAACGCGCCTCAGAAGATCGACTTACTTATAAGGGCTGGTATATTCTTGGAATTATTGACAATTGGACAAATTAAATTGGGGGAAAATCTACCAACATTACAAAAGACTCATTTTGGCTGGGTAGTTTTACAATAACCAACAATCAAACAAATGACCCTTCAAACCAATTAGACCTTACCCTTAAAAAATTCTGGCAGTTAAAAATCATGAGTCGGAAAGCAAATTAATATCCGCTGAAGAGCAGAAATGCGAAGAGCATTTCATATGCAATTACAAAAGATTAGTATCGGGACGCTACCAAGTTTGCTTCCCTTTCCGTGAAGATCCCTCAGATTTAGAAAACTGTTTTGAAATTGCATTTAAAAGATGCTTGAACGAGTCAAAACTAAAAAAGTCTTCTAGCACATTCAACGAATATACAAAATTCATTACAGAATATATTCAATTAGGCCACATGGAACCAATACCTTTTGAAAGGCTTCCATCAAGACATTATTTCTTTGTGCATTACAACCTCAAAGCAGCACCACCCAGCTTCGGGTAGTTTTCGATAGCAATTGCAAGACCTCAACAGGACAATCGCTAAATGACATTCTAATGGTTGGCCCCACCATACAAGACGATCTCTACTCAATCTTGCTTAGATTCAGAACTCATCGATATGCTATAACCGCCGATATTACAAAGATGTATCGCCAGGTGAATGTATCTGATACATACGAAACATCGTCAGCTACCTTACTTGCAACCGATGCCTTCAGTAACTTGCCCATGATGAAGGTGCTTGTTTTCCTCTTGGACGGGACACTTTGTTAACTTCGTTTTATGTAGATGACATGCTTACAGGAGCTAACACTATTGAGGAGAGATTACAATTAGAGAGAGAGATTGATCATCTTCTTAATAAATGAGGATTCAAATTGCGAAAATGGTGCTCGAACAGTAAGAAACTATTAGTGACATCATCTGAAACGGATTTAGAAAGGTTCATTCAAATCAATGGTGATAAAATTTTCAAAACTCTTGGTCTGATCTGGGCGCCCACATAAGATGAATTTCGACATGTATTTACTGCACATGATATCCAAAAACTAATTATTAAACGCACAGTCTTGTCATCAATTGCAAGACTTTTCGACCCGCTGGGATTAATAGGCCCTGTGATTTTAAAGGCTATGTTGTTTTTTCAACACTTATGGTCAATTAGAGTAAAGCCTATTACGATACCGCGTCTTGAGTTAAGTGCAGCACTATTATTATCAGAATTATTAAATCGTGGTTTAGTTGCACTTCACATGAACTTTCCAAAGGTAATTTGCTGGTCTGACTCCAAAGTCGTTTTGTCTTGGATCGCATCCCCTTCAAAAGTTAAGCAACCGATCTTCATGTCCAATCGGGTATCTAAAATAAAAGCTTTAACAGAAAATGTCGATTAGCACTATAACAGACAGTCGACGACTTAATCCTGCAGAGCTCCTCAAATGCAGTATGTGGTTTAAAGGCCGTAATTTCTTAAAGAATAAAGAAGAGCTGCTTAAAACACCAGCAGAAACCATATCATCGGAGTTATCGTCTAATCATAGAATTGAAAATTCACTCATTTTATCAACGGCTAAAGATCTCATCGAAAATTGCACTTACAAAAATTCTATCGTTAAATTACGAAATGTTTTTGGCTACATACTTCGATTTTACAAAAACTGAAGAACTAAAAAAAGAGAAACATAAAGCTCATTATCAGTCTCAGAAATAGATGTCGCACTTAAGGCTATCCTAAGGATGGTTCAAAGATCTTCCTTTGCTACCGAATACCAGGAGCTCTTGAAGAAAATTCCTATTAAACGCAACAGTGTCTTAAAGGACTTATCACCAAAAAGCATAATATCTCATTATCATCGCGCAAGCATGCATGCTGGATGTCAAACTCTTCTTACCATAATATAATACGTACGAGAGATTGGCCAATTGGAAGCAAAAATACAGTCAAGCAAATAATACATAGCTGCATCAGGTGCTTTCGATTACGACCCAAAACTTTTGAGCAAATAATGGAAGACCTCCCTATCGATCCGGTTCAACCATCTCAACCTTTTAACTGCACTGGCATAGACTTCTGTGGACCCTTTGTCGTCAGTTTTTTCTTCCGAGGACGCAATCCAACGAAGGCGTACATATGCCTTTTCATATGCTTTACAACAAAGGCCGTCCATCTCGAAGTTGTCTCCAATCTAACCACGGATGATTTCATTGCCGCAATTAAGCGATTTATAGCTCGCAGAGAAAGGTATCGCGTATTTGGTCGGACAACGCTACAAACTTCGTTGGAGCCAACAATAAATTGAAAGAATTGCGCTCTTTTCGCATCCAATGGGCACCATGAACAAATTCACCAAACGTATCTTCAAGATAGCATTGAATGGAAATTTATCTTCGCACTTTGGTGTCCTCTGGGAATCTTCAATTAAATCAGCGAAGCATCTCATTTGTCGTGTTGGATCTAACAACTTATTCACATTAGAATAATTGGGACACATTTGCCTGTGAGGCTGACGCAATCATAAACTCCAGGCCAATAACTGCAATTTCGAACGACCCAAATTACTTGGAAGCTCTTACGCCTGGTCACTTTTTAGTAGAAAGTCCATTCCTGAAATCGACAGAAGAGGTGACAACGTCAATCGATTAACAAGATGGCAGAGAATCACCTATGCAAAACAACACTTCTGGTCGATATGGAGTCACAAATATCTTCAGACTCTACAAGTACGACACCAATGGAGATTCGCTAATAAGAACATAGTCATTGGAGCTTTAGTAATCATCAAGGAAGAGAATCTACATTCTCTAAAATGGCCGCTAGGCAGAATTTTCGATGTACATGTTGGTGATGTACATGTCAGTGTAGCTACAGTGAGAACCGCTAATGAAATCCTGAAACGGGCTATTACCAAACTATGCCTTCTTCCGATCGAGGACTCAGATGGTGAAAGTGAGCACTTTCACAATGGGGAGGATGTTGAGACTTCACCTACATAAATCAAAATTCTCCAGCTAAATTCATTCTAACATTGTTAAAACTAGATCATACTGTAACGATATCTATAAAATGTTCTTTGTTAAGACTATCATAACTTTCAATAATCTAGGTATTGTTATAAATTTTTAGCTGTACTTGGATTGTATTCAAATACCAAACACGAATTCAATCGTTTCAAAAGCTGTCTAAATTTTTAGACTTTGGCAATTTTCGCTATCGACCGCATCGTTTATCTCGTTGTACAAAAGATCTTTCGTTTGAATTATAATAAAGGAATTCAATTAAGCAAAGTTCTCGTTTTCTTTACATACACTATTTTGTTGAACAGGAAATTTTAAAATCGCTTTAAATTGCACAATGACATTATAAATCTTTTTTGCTGTGACCATTGAAATTTTGAATCCTTATTCTTATTAAAAAGCAATTTTTTCTGCCATTTTGTTTACAAATATAGTCGATGTGTTTTTTAAACTATAATTTTTTTCTATAATAACACCTAAGTATTTTTATTTCTGACGCACACGCTATAACTATGTTATTCATATTTATAACACTTCTATTCTCGTCATCAAATACTCATGCATTTAGATTTTTCCACATTTAACTTTTTCATTTTCAACCAAATATTTACTTTTTTCAAGGCACTTTCCATCCGGGCAACACATACCTAGCAGCAACAGGTTACGTCCACCATAAATTTTTATTATTTTTCAGAACTTTGCGCAGTAGGAAAAATTCGTTTGCAAGGTTTTACGAGGCTCACAATGCTTTCCTTTCCTTCCTTACGTAATGAAATAAAAGGCGTATCCATCGCGTCCGTCACTACAGAACCTTTTTTCATCCGAAAAAATAACGTTCCTCCACCGCCCTCCCCATCCAATATGATCAACTGCAAATTTTTTGCGATTATCCTTATGAGACGCAGTTAACTCAGGTTTTTTCCTTAATTCTAGTCGTTTTAAATTGGGAGACTGCTTTATTATTCGTCTTAGAGTCCACAAACTTGCCGAAGTGCCTGCTTCTGCACCGATTGCACGTGCAGTTTTCGACGAATTGGAAGCGAGTCGCAAGAGTCTTCGCCGCTCGCTCTCAGTTGTTGCGGTTTTAACACCGCCCTTGTAATTTTTGCCGTAGTTATCAGAATTTCTTAGAAATCGGCCCGTGCAGAATACCCTTCTGACTTTAAGGCTTTAATTTTGTCCTGTTCCTCAGAACTTAATTTTTTCATGCGGCCCATTCTAACTGGTTTTAGTGTAATTACAACACTTTATTAATTTTTTCCCTTTTAGATTAATTTCAACACAAGGAAACACGAAAAATGACTGGTGTCAGTAATCAGTTGCTCGCTTTTAAGGCCGTGACACATTAAAAGCAGAAAGCAGCGACAGAAGCAGAATTTTTTCTGAACACATGCTACTATTCGAGCACTAACAAATTGAAAGCAGAGGCAGCGGCAGCAGCAGAAGCAGAACTTGAAAGTTGATCAAATCTCAAAAATTCTGCTTCTGCTCAGTACTGCCAATATAAAGAGAGCTAAGATTTTTATTTCGTTGTTGGCGTCCTTTCTTTTAGAAGTGTTAAGTCAACCATTGATCCAACGTTCGTAATTTATAATTTCTCGAAATATTATAAATTACGCTATAATTGCACATCGACAAATTTTTCAGTCATCAAATAGCGACAATAATTTCCGTTCTCACAGAATGTGCATACCTACTCAGATTACGTCTTCAGACGACATATTATACCGCTTAAGTGGTGCAAGAATGAAAACATTCTGTGAGAACTGAAATTATCGTACATCAAAAAAACACTTTTGGTCTGTAAAATAGAAATTTCACAACGCGTAAGCAATTTTTGTTAATGTGAATTTAGTAAGTAAGTTACAGCACCTTTTCTTTTGTATAAATTATTTTGAGATATAGATCAAAAACTCAGCATGAGAGAAACCTTACCTTCCTACAGAGAAGATTGGAACAACTGAACGAACAGTGGGAAACATTCGATGTCATCGATAGCAGCATACGTGACAAATACAGTAGTCAGCTCGATCAGGCATACTACAGAGATGGTTATTATGACAAAATAAAGAACATATATGAGGCGTACAGGCTGGAGATCATGGACAATCTTCAAAGTAAAACTGCATCAGAAAATGTGGCTCAAGGAATAAAAGAAAACCCACCCAAGCCAAAATCCAAGCAATTTATTTCAAGCCCATCTCAAGAATCCTCGGAACAACCAGCACTCACTACATTCCAAGGTAATCAAAGCATGGTATCCTCAAATACGGTAGAAGGTTTACGTAGACGATAGAAGGGAATAATGGCACTGTTGAAGCGAGTACTTTCAAACATTAATCTTGAAGGACAGAGTAAGCAGTATTGCATAGTCAAAATCAATGCAATCAACGAGTATTGGTCGCAAATAAAGACAACCAACGAACAAATTTGGGAGACAGCCGAAGATATGACTTCATACAGTAATGAAGAATATTGCAAGTTAGAGGATTCTACGCAAGAGATCACCATTCAGTTATTAAAAAAATCCGATGAACTCTCAATTGAGAATGCTAATCAAAGCAGCACAATATCCACACCACAAATGAAGCTACCCAAGATAGCGCTACCAAAATTCGATGGAGCGTATCTGAAATGGACACAGTTCCATGATCTGTTTACACAAATGGTGCATGACCAACCTATTGGGAATTCTCAAAAAATGTGGTTTCTTAAAACGAACATAACTGGTGAGGCTGAATTACTGATTAGACATTTATCAGTGTCCGAAGAAAATTATGTAGCCGCATGGGAAATTTTAAATCAGCGCTACAATAACAAGAGGCTGTTAACGACAGCTCTGCTGGACAGATTAGTAACCCAGCCAACTATAGTCTCAGAATCAGCCACAGCAGTAAAGAAACTTCACGACACAACGAAGGAATGTTTAATGGCACTTAATAATCTTGGAATAGTCACGACTGCTTGGGATCCAATTCTTTTACACTTGCTTATTAAGAAATTGGACAAACCTACTCATACTTTATATGAGCAGGGACTACAAGCTCCCAGAGAACTTCAATCTATAACGGAATTATTAAAATTTTTGGAGCAACGATTTCAGTCTCTAGAAACCTTAGGAAGACATAAAACTGAGCTAAGAGCGTTCAGCAGATCATCTGCGTTAGTGAGTTCAAACATGAAGACTCAGACCTTACTGTGTAAACTTTGTCACAAAAATCATGGGTTATTCGCCTGCCAAAAATTTCTCGAGCTAGAGCCATCAGAACGTTTTAAGACTGCTCATCAATTGAAAGTTTGTACCAATTGTCTCAAGAGCACTCATTTGGCAATAGATTGTCCATCAAGAGGCTGTGCTAAGTGTATGCGAAAACACAACACGCTGCTGCATAGAGATCAGACAACTCACCTAACATCAAATAAGATCAGTTCGTCTAATTCACAGCCAAGCACAAGTCACACTACTACAAGAACCAATTCAGTAATATTGTCAGCAGAGGCAAGACAGTCGCAAAGAAATTATGTCATATTAGGCACTGTACTCATCGAGGTCCTAGACTACAAGGGAGATGCCGTGAACTGTAGAGCGATCCTCGATTCCGGATCACAATTAAATTTCATCACCGAAAGTTTGGCCAAGAAGTTAAACTTACAGAAGAAGGAAGATTCGCTGCACATTTAAGGTATTGGGGAGGTCAAGCAACTTATTCAACACAGAATAAACATGCGAGTACAGTCTCGTATCAATGACTTCTCAGCCCACATAGAAGCCTTCATCCTTCCTCAAATAACTGCTCAACAGCCAGCATATAAACTGAACATTCAATCCTGGCCAATTCCAACAAACTGAAATTTATTACCAATTACTTTCAATTGAGCAAATACGGCTTGGAACTAACTTACCCACGCTACAAAACACTGTTTTTGGTTGGATTGTCGCAGGAAGCACACCCAGAACCTCACATCAAAGCAGAATATGTGGTGTCTCGACCATTGAGGAAACCAATTTAGAAGCTCAGGTTGAAAAATTTTGGAGATTAGAAGAAGCAACAACACCTTGTCAAAGACTCACAGCCAAACAAGAAAAATGCGAATCTCACTTTTCGCAAACAGTAAGAAGAGATCATACTGGGCGATTTGTGGTCAAGCTACCATTTCTTCACGATCCACATAAACTTGGCGTATCCAAGGACATCGCACTCCGACGATTTCTGGCAATGGAGCGACGACTGTCGAAAAACTCTGAATTGGCCATACAATACAAAAACTTCATGAATGAGCATATAAGTCTCGGACACATGCGTGAAATCGATCTCAACACTGTTAAGGGTCCTCACTATTTTCTACCACATCACGCTGTGCTTAAGCCGGACAGCACCACGACAAGTGTACGAGTTGTGTTCGATGGCTCCAGTAAGACCTCAACAAATGTCTCGTTAAATGACATATTATGGACAGGCCCGGCTGTCCAAGATGATTTGTTTACTATCCTTCTTCGCTTCCGAATGCCACGATTTACATTCACAGCGGACATTGAGAAGATGTACCGACAAATCATGGTCGACCAAGCAGATAGAAGATATCAACTAATCTGGTGGAGAGATGAGCCAACACAATCTATCAAATGCTTTGAGTTATGCACCGTAACTTATGGCACCACAACAGCGCCATACCTAGCTACTAGATGTCTGCTACAATTATCAAAGAACTCAGAAGCCAGATATCCTTTGGCTGCTGCAATTAGTAAGAGCAATTTTTATGTGGACGACTTAATGACGGGCACAGACAGTCTTGTCGAAGCTATAGAAACACAGAAGCAACTACAGGAAGCGTTGAACGTTGCGGGATTTATACTTAGAAAATGGTGTGCTAATCACCCACAGTTACTTAAGTCCATTCCTACCGAAGATAAGGCCATACAACTCGACATACACGACGCAGAAGAATCCATCAAAACACTAGGGTTAATCTGGACCCCAAAATCAGACGAATTTTGCATCAAAGCAACATACACTGAGCAAAACAAGGTAACAAAGAGGACAGTGCTATCTGATATTGCTCATCTATTTGATCCACTGGGGGTATTGAGTCCAGTAGTGGTTACAGCTAAGATCTTTTTCCAGCATTTGTGGCACTTCAAGCTTGACTGGGATGCAGCGCTCCCTATGGAGCTCCACTCTTCTTGGCTCCAATTCCGCCAAGGTCTCAAAACACTTGCAGGCATAAAAATACCTCGACACATGTTTTCTGGAAGGGTACCCAAATCAATCGAAATGCATGCTTTTGCTGATGCTTCTGAGAAAGCATATGGAGCAGCCGTTTACTTACGTGCTAACAATGAGGATGGAATGAGAATTGTGCGTCTTCTTTGTGCTAAATCTAAGGTAGCTCCAGTTAAGCCAACTACGCTTCCACGGCTAGAACTATGCGCAGCTAAACTCGCAGCTGAGCTAGTCAGCCGGGTTAAAGCAGATCTAAATATTAAAGACCTTTCATGTTATTATTGGAGTGATTCAGAGATAACATTGGCATGGATAAACGCAGAAGCAGCATCATTTCATACATTCATTGCAAATCGCATTGCATCCATCCAGGAAATCTCACTGCCAGAACAATGGCAGCATGTTCCTTCAAAACAAAATCCGGCCGCTATTTTATCGCGAGGAGTACCACCGGATAGATTGGCATCTTGCAGTACATGGTTTTATGGACCTTTATTTCTGCACGGCCCAAAAAACTCAAGGCCTTCCAAGTACATCAAGCAGAGCATTGATTTGGAGAAGAAACCTCCAAGGGTTATCCTGGCAGCTTCAGAGGACACCCCATACTTTATTCACACAATTGATCATCAAAACAATTTTAGTCGCTGGCAACGAATCGTTAGCTATATGTTACGATTTGTGCGAAACTGTCGAATTCCGATAGGTTCTCGCAAAAAACAAAAATATCTGTCAGTCAACGAACTTGACGAAGCATTTACCGTCATGATCCGCACAATTCAAGGAGAAGAATTCAGAAACGAAATAAAACAGCTACATCAAACAGGTACTCTTGACAACAGTAACAGTCTCAGCTCTTTGAGTCCCTTTATTGACAACAAGGGCGTAATAAGAGTCGGAGGACGTCTAGAAGCTTCCAAATTAGCTACAGATGCAAAGCATCCAATGTTAATTCCGTACGCGCATATCTTCACCAGACTATTGAGGACACGCATTCATCTGGAGAATCTGCATTGTGGCTCACAGACACTTTTGAGCACCACGCGACAAAGGTACTGGCCTATCAAGGGCAAAACAACAGCAAGGTCAATAGTTGGAAGATGTATCCGCTGCGCTCGAGCCAAACCAAAACTTTTAAGCCAGTACATGGGAAATCTTCCCAAGCATAGAGTACAACCAGAAAGACCGTTTGTTAACACAGGAGTTGACTTTCTCGGACCTGTTTGGATTCATTATAAACTGAGAGGCAAGAGGCCACAGAAAGCATATGTTGCAGTTTTTTGCTGCTTTGTCACAAAGGCAATACACTTTGAGGTTGCAAGCGACTTGAGCACAGCTGCTTTTATTGGATGTCTTAGACGATTTGTAGGCAGAAGAGGAAACTGCAGAAACCTGTTCTGCGACAACGCTACAAACTTTGTGGGGACCAAAAACCAACTTGCCGAAGTCAAGGAGAATTTACATAGTGAAGGCTCTCAGCAAGAAATAACCACATATTGCACGCCCAAGGGAATTGATTTTCACTTCATACCACCTCGAGCGCCACATTTTGGCGGCCTTTGGGAGGCTGCAGTCAAATCAGCCAAGCATTTCCTTCAACGGAATTTAAAATCGAGTTCTCTAACCTACGAAGAGCTAGAGACGCTCATGATAGACATAGAGGCAATACTAAACTCGAGGCCTTTAACGCAATCCTCAGCTGACCCAAACGATTTAAGTGCTCTCACTCCTGGCCATTTCCTAATAGGGGAACCATTGACAGCAATCGTAGAACCGACGGCACAACCATCTAGACTTAATTCGCTACAAAGATGGAAACTAGTATCATATATAAAAAATCAATTTTGGCAACGATGGTCTAAGGAGTATCTGAGTGAACTACAGCACCGTTATAAATGGAAGCAACATTGTAACAATGCTCAACCAGGGATGCTGGTTGTTATTAAAGAAGATAATGTACCTGTAACAAATTGGATATTAGGCAGAATCATCCAAACAATAAAGGGACACGATGGCCTAGTTCGCGTAGCAGACGTCAAAACATCATCTGGTGTCCTTCGAAGGCCCATACACAAACTAGCCCCATTACCAATGGAAGAAGAAACCAATGCCACCGATTCAACCAAAGAATCCACATCATCTGAAGAAGTACATTCAATAAAACGTAAACGAGAAGCAATCAGCACTCATTCTGCCTCCAGATCTAGGCGCGAGGTGGTGACATCAAATGAGCCTCAATCATCATCCACAGCATCGAATGCTGAATACACTACACCATTTAAAAGAAAACACATTCAAATTCAGCTGTGAGTGCATTTCTACTCACCTGTTTAATCTTACCAATCTTTGGCCAAGTCGACATTAAACCATTCAAGTAAAAACCAGGATTGTATTTTGAATCCATGGGAAATGCTCATCTCATATCTAACGAGTGGAACATTGTAGTACATTACAATTTGAGCGCACTTTGGCAAGAGTATGATACTATCACAAGTGGAGTACACAAGCTAATGGATCTATGTGAAATGATCAGTGACAGACAATCATGTGACCCCATCCTAAAACAATTTGAGAGCATACTCATAGAACTGCAAGATGGCAATGAGCTACTACTACACCAACATAAAAATATACGAGCAAGAAGAAAAAGAGCTCCTCTCAATTTCATAGGAAATCTGGCTAGCTCACTTTTTGGTGTTTTGGATACAGAATATGCTGACAAAATGGCACAAGTCATAGAAGACCTTAATCATAACGACAAACATCTTTTAGAGTTAATTAGAAATCAAACCTCTATCATTGATTTTACCTCTAATATCATAAAAAAAACTCCCAAGAAGCCATAGCAGGTCGTCTTGGAGATCTGGACAAATATCTCAACTTAACAATAGCTAAACTCAACAACATGAACCATGAATTACATCAGCAAAGATCCAGTCAGACATTCACAGACTTGTCGTTACAACTAGTTCTAGCAATCAATCGCTTCGAACGCATGCAATCAAACTTATGGGATGTGTTGATTGATACTCATCATGGAAAAATTAATCCCTACTTGTTAGCACCAAGCCAACTAGGTAGCGAGCTGACACGCATACAGGAGCATCTCCCTTCGTCGTTGAGATTACCCGCCAAACCAGATGACTTAACAACTTTATATAAGCTTATGAGTGTCCAGGGGTGCATTACTCCTAATCAAATGATGTTCCGTATAAAGCTCCCATTATTTTCATTCGAGCACCTTGAAATGCTACGCATAGTTTCAGTACCATTTGTCACAAACAAAACACTTATGGCAATAAAATCTTCAACACCATTTCTCATTATTAATCTGCACAGGGATCAGTATTATCCATTGTCAGAATCAGACCTTAACACTTGCACAATGGGAGAAGAAGGGGTCATCTGTAAACAGCATTATCCACTATATAATAAGTACTCCGACAGAAGCGCGTGTGAGATCAGCATTATCACACACTCAACACCCAGAAATTGCGAAATTATCTTAGCATCTCACAAGCCGAGATGGATACAACTGACCAATCCAAATCAATGGATCTATACAGTGACTAAACCTACAGCAATCAACATTGTATGTGGAGATTCGGCTACCCAGACAACTCTTCAAGGGTCAGGAATACTCGAACTAGAGTCGCAGTGCATCGTAAAAGACGAAACATCAAATATATATGGACATAATGCAATCTATAGCAATATAACAGGACGTCTTATCACATCAAATTTCACGGAACTCTCACCCTCAGAATCGACGGAGGACATTCTGTATCAACCTAAATTTACTCAAAATTATACGAACGACATTCAAGATCTTCAACGGAGGATCAAATCTCTTCTGACAACTGAACACGTACCTCTCAATAGTTTATCGCAACATGACATGCATCAGTTTGCCATAGGATACATGAGCCTGTTATTAATAATTGCTGCCTCTGGCTATTTAACCTATAGATTCATATCAACACAAAGACGTGATGCTCTCTCCAAACCTCCAATTCCATTGCCGAGAACAACTTCTCAATGTAATGTCAGACTCCAAATAGATCCAGAATTATTGAGCAACCGCTCAACGCGGGGAGGATGTTAAATCAACCATTGATCCAACGTTCGTAATTTATAATTTCTCGAAATATTATAAATTACGCTATAATTGCACATCGACAAATTTTTTAGTCAACAAATAGCGACAATAATTTCCGTTCTCACAGAATGTGCATACCTACTCAGATTACGTCTTCAGACGACATATTACACCGCTTAAGTGGTGCAAGAATGAAAACATTCTGTGAGAACTGAAATTATTGTACATCAAAAAAAAACTTTTGGTCTGTAAAATAGAAATTTCACAACGCGTAAGCAATTTTTGTTAATGTGAATTTAGTAAGTAAGTTACAGCACCTTTTCTTTTGTATAAATTATTTTGAGTTTTTAAATAAAGTGTCAGTCTTTGAATTTTACTAGTAAAAACAACGTCTTCAATTATTTTTCATCGACAAATAATCTGGTTGTTGGTATAGTACCTACAAGCAAGCTCGTGATACAGATAAAGTACCTTGATCACAACCTTTCGGTATTAAAAATCTAGTTTGTTGGTTTAGTACCTGCAAGCGACTTATAGTGCAAAGGTTAAGTACCTTTACACATTCGACCTGCAAGCGACTTATAGTGCAAAGGTTAAGTACCTTTACACATTCTACCTGCAAGCAATTTGTAGTGCAAGGGTTAAGTACCTTTACACATTCTACCAGCGGTCAAGTAAAGGAATTTGGTCGCAATATAAACAAGAAGTGTTCAAGAGATTTGATGCGAGAAAAACTAAATGTCTATGGAGGAAAACTAATTAATTTTGTTCGAAATAACAAATTAAGTAACAATTAACATCAACTTTTTAAAAATTATAACACCTGATATGTGTAATTGACAAGTCACTGTTTTCTGCTTCTGCTTTCAATGTGGTTGACAAAGCAGAAATGTTGGATTTCTGCTTCTGTTTCTGTTTCTGTCGCTGCTTTCTGCTTTTAATGTGTCACGGCCTTTAAATACACAAATTTTCTTAATAAAGGATTTAAAGAAGGGAAAAGAGAAGAAAATGAATGAAAATTACCGCTAGATTAATAAGCATTGTAAGCCTCGTAAAACCTTGCAAACGAATTTTGCCTACCTGCGCACAGTTCTGAAAAATAATAAAAATTTATGGTGGACGTAACCTGTTGCTCGCTAGTGTATGTAAACTAATATCGTCTTGGGCTATGTAAAATAATGCATCATCAGCGAATAACTCAATTTTCACATCATTGTCGCAATATCGTTAATATATTGTTACGAGCGCGGCCTTTGTTCGTTATTCAAACACAACAATACTAGTTAGTTGATATTTTTATAGTATCATAATGATATTTTTTTTTCTTTAATGTCATACTTGAATTGTAATTCCTACTTAATGATGCTTATTGCTTTATTTTTTTATTTTTTTACTCTTTGAATTTCGATGTATATGATTCTAGATCCACTACAATATAGACCAAGAGCCCGCAGTAAATTTTTGGTGTGAAGTATAACCAAAAAAATATATACATAAGTATTAAGTTAAAGGAAAGGCAATGTCAAAAACAACCCTAGTAGACATGAGCTCATCAATGAGCTCCTCATTAGCAATCAGATGAACGTACTAATGAAATTTATTCGCGTTTGAAGCAAAACCGGGAAAAATACCATTTATTTACTTATTCACAGATAGTGTGCATAAGAATTGCATCTCTTTCATTTATTTAGAAATGTATGCTGTGCTTATCTTTTGTGCATTTTACAATACTAGATGAGCACTTCGATGAGTACATAATGATCGTCACGATGAGCTTATTAATGAGCATGTCAATGAGGATCTCGATGAGCTTATTAATGCGCATGTCAATGAGTGCCGCGATGAGTTTATTAATGAGCATAGCAATGAATGTCACGATGAGCTTATTAATTAACATGTCAATGAGTGTCATGATGAGTTCATAAATGAAAATCTGATTTTACGATTGATTTCATATATTTTTCCGAATTCAAACTCCGGTTGCAACTCAAACTGTGAGACGCTGAAGCGTAAGGATTTTCGCATAACGTCTTGTTCAGCATATGGGTGATAGTCTTTTTGGGGAAAACAAATCAAAAAAAATATTTAAAATAAATAAATTCAAGTTTTCCTACAAATGTCATCTGACACGGTGATGACAAGAATAAATGTTTATTTATTGCTGGGTTAGTATATATGGAGCAGTTTCATAATATCCAATGAGCCCTTCGATGAGATTTAATGAATGCTTATCAGACGGCTCATCGGGACTTAATTTTCTATATGTTTCTTCATAAATTGCAAACACCTTAAAACTTTTCAATCACATTAGTATTGGTTTACATAATAACTGCCCCTTGCGGGGCAGGAGACAAGGTAAAACTGTGAGCAATTTCTACTAGGGAATCGTCTGACAGGAAATCTTCGGGGCATAAGTGAGTAATAGTATGTATATTTAAAACACACTTTTTTTCATAATTGAAATACTTATTATGACCACTTAATGCATGTCTTAAAAAACAAAGAGGTTTTCCCCGAGCTAGCCCCTTGCCAGACGAAGTTAAAGTACTGAAAATTTCGAATTTTCCAATAATAAACAAATATCAAACAAATCTTACAATTGCAATGATTCGTGTTTTACATTTAAAAATCGTTTTTTCAATTCATACTTTTAATTCAAATATCACTTTCAGATTCACTCTCATCTGATGAATCACAAGTGAGTACTTACATCGTTTTCATTTTCTTCAATTACATTAACTTTAAGGATATCTTGCAGTATTTCCGGTGTGGCATTTCCGTCGAACTATTAAATTTTCAATTTATTTTGTACTAACACCCACCCACTTTCTGTTGGTGATAATTTAATTACATATGTATATAATTGCTTCTGTATATTGGGTGCAACAGAACTGCTTTGTTTGAGGGTAGAAGACTTCCTTCGACACCTATAATAAAAAAAATTATAAGCAGTTTCCTGCCATTTCCAAAAGTTCGCATTAAATTCACTACTTATATATAAAGGTAAAGTAGAGATTGTGCTTATGAGATGGTAAAGGTATGGTGACATGCAATATTAGTGTGAATATAGCATTGAATCTCATGAACCTTTTGCAAAAAATATCACTTACTTCAGATATATCTAAAAACTCTATCTGATATAGGCTTGCAAGATTTGTAAAAAATTCATATCGAGTTTCGTCAATCATCACAGCTTTTGTTCGGTATATACTATTAATTAAATTATTAATGTTTAATCTTCTTCTAAGATCTACTTCGTTTCAAAATTTAAAAAATCTTATATGTAATTGTGGTCCAGTTTCCAAAATTTTAAAAGGTTTTATTTTTCCTTTCTTGAAAAAAGATGGACTGTAGTCACATCCTGTAAAGCTGTGAAATGCAGGTAAAGCTGTGTGTTTGTCCCAATTCTTGGTAAATTAAATTGAACATCAATATCCAAGAGTGTTTTTATACATAGTTTCTACTTCGATCCATACTTTTATATTATTTTTAAGGTTGGTCAGATTGTAAATCACTATTCTGAGTACATCTGTAATTGTAGACCACATTATATGCGGGGCGTCCGCGACTAATTCTTTATGAGGTACCGCTGCCAAAAATTAGAGCATTCGCGTAAAAATTCGCGTTTTCGTAGAACTCTATCTCCTCCTACACTTTTTAACCGACAATAATCATTCATATATCGTTGGATAAATAACAGGTACTTTTCGAGTTCGAATTTCGAAAATTTTTGAGGATCTTTAGAGGAAAATTGCAGTTGTGTTTACGATTTTTATAGATTTTTTCATCATTTTTGTAAATATTAAGGATGTAGAAATTTTTTAAGAAAATAACATATTTCGAATTTGTCCTCTGAGGCTGGCAAATCGAGTTCTAATATTGGGGTATAACTCGAGTAATTTTCGATCGATTTTAATGAAATTTGGCATGTGTGCCGGTTTTGCGAAGCCACAAAAATCCACCGATTTGATTTTCCTGAAAGCGTTTCTCATACTTTTACATCGTGCGTCTTTTAGGGTACTACGTTTTTCGATGCGGTCGAGGAGGGAGGGGGCGGCCATTTGTACTCTGGCCGCTTTAAATCTACCATTTCACTTCGCAACATAGGCACGCGGGTACTCAAACTTCATTAAAAAGAATTCATATTTGAAAATGATCTAGATTACCCATATTGTACTAGAACAAAATTTAGTCCCACCTCCACCGCCCTGTAAATATGTAGCATTTTGTTCAGGCTGCCAAAAAACTCTATTCATGCTTCTCTATCGATCGCCATACTTACGTTCTTAGTACTACACTTTTTGATTTTTTTAGTACTGTAGTACTAGAGCTTTTTCTATTATCGATCATAGCTCGAGTAAATTAAGTCCGATTGAGGAACGGGTTTCACTGTTCAAGTCGCCTACCAAGCACAACAGCTACAATTCGTAGACACTTTTTTCCATTGGCGTACTTTTCTGTGAAAATGGTTGGGGGGGGGGGCAACGGAATATGTTCAGGGGCCAGCATGTCTCAAATTAAAGCTCTCACCGAGTACTAGCGGATGGTAGAGTTTTTTCCGATTCACTTTATTTTAATGAATATATCGAAACATTTCACCTTTCTGCTGCAGAAGCTTATAAAGGCTACGCCTATTTGATACGCTCTCCTCTATAAAAGGAAATGGAAAATGGAAAAATTTAACAATAAAATTCAGACATGACTCCAATATTTTCTACATAGCTTCACTCCCTCTGCTCCGTTTCACTTCATTCTTTTTTCATGCCCTATCCCAGCCAGTCATCTGCCCCGTCTCCACTCAAAGGTAATCAGATAATCCTCTGTTTACACGAATTGTCCCGCAATTTCTCGTTTTGAGTTTTAAAAGTGTCTGGTAGATTTCCACACTATTATAATAGCTATCCGTGAACACATGATACCATTTTCCCAAATAAGGGCTGAGGAGATCTTGATGTTGAATTGTCTCCGACAGTTTTTTACCTTCTCCGAAGTATATTTGTAAAGTGCAAATATAACCACTCTTTGACTCACACACCATTCTCACTAATATCCCGTACTTAGTGATTTTTGCAGCGTTGTACACTTTGCAGGCTAATCTTCCACGCCACGGTATAATATGTACTTTCAACAAGTGAAATTTCCCTTTGAGGTGTGTACACAGTATTGAATTTTTTCAAAAAGTTATCTAATACTGGTTTAATCTTTAACAAACGTTCACTAGACTCTGTAATATCGTTATATGAAAAATGCCATGATCGCCATATTTGCCTAAATCTGTCGCGGCTCATTGTTTTCGGAAATATCGGAGCTTGCAATAATTCGTCGGTTGAACGATTCAATTACAGGTGGATTGTCTATCTCAGTCCATTGTTCAATAATCTCCTCACCATCTTCTTCATCGTCACTGAACTGCAGTGGATAAATTCTGGTTCTCTGGTTCGACCAACAGAACAATCACTATCGTCACTTATGTCATCCAACACGTGTTGCATATGACTGTCACAAGAGCACTCCGATAAATTATCAGCAAATATATCATAGTTAATTTCGCGTGAACTCATATTGGATTTTAAAAAAAGGATAATTTATTACTAGGGGATATTTGCGACCGAACAGGTAAAATGTAGAAATCTACTGAAGTGTTATCGAGAAAAAGTGAAACGGAAAACTCTTTGACGACAAAATCTTCTTTAAAATGTTCAGTGAAGGTAAAAAAATCGAAAAAGGTAATAAAAATGTAAAAAATTAAACTGCAACAGCAAGTTTCTAATGAGAGAAAAGCAGGTAGGCTTTGTACTCGAGGTACGTTAAAGATACAAAGTACTGATGCAGATCGAGTAGCGACTGAGAGTCGCCATAAGGTTTTATTTGCGTTATTTTTTAACAGGTGTGACATGACAATCACCAATTATTGAAATTACACATACTTGAAGAGTTTGTGAAAATAATACAATGCATATTTCACGAGTTATGGCATTTTCAAAATTTCGCAAAAATGCTGATATGGTCTTCTTAGAAATTCATATATATTTTTCTATTCATGATAGGACAGTGAAATTTGGCTCATTCGAAAGACAGCTATCTAAGAAAAATAGAATCTTAAAAATATACACCGAAAAGGACATCAAGGTTAAAGATTTTATCTTTAATCCTTGAATATCCTGGAAGACGTACTTTTGATTTTAATAATTTTTTTTATTTTATACCTTATATTATCCACTAAAACATATAAAAATGTTACCTGGTATCTCAACGGGATCAACGAGTAAAAAATCAAGAAAATATCACGAAAATACATTTATACCTACCTACAAATAAAAAAAAATTGTTCCTATACAGGGTGTCCCGTATGTGGTCTTGCATCTGAAAGCTATGAATAGGCCATGCTTAAACAAGCAAAACATTGTGTGGGAGGTGGGGGAAAAATCCTTACGGTTTTCGAGATAACGGGGTTTAAAAATATTTGGGTATGTTTTTATATATCACTCTGAAACTTCTTAACGTTGCAGCCTATGACTGTTGTGTCTTTCCAAACGCTCGCATGCTTGACCTCACCAGATCCACCGAAAGTAAGACTTACACAGAGTTGACCCAATTATCGCGAAACCATTTTTGTCCCAAGTCAAGTGCAGTAGCTGACAAACAACCTTCCAGGCAGAGTTAAAAAAGCTTGCAGCGAGCTGTGAGTTTGTGTGCGAGCACTGTAAAAAGTCAACCATCGCAACGCATCTACGTTTCCAATTCATATGTGGCATAAGAGACCAAGGCATGCGCGAGCGTCTACTGCAGTTGGAGATTAGCAAAAATTTCGATGAAGCCGTAAAGCTAGCACTATCTATTGAAGCTTCCAAGTTAGAAAGTAAAGTGATGCGCAATGAATTACAACCAACAGTCAATGCGATGAATAGTTAAGAGTAAAAGGCCCCAGAAAGAACTACATACATACGCATACCAAAAATCCAATGTCAAATAGTCCATCGACATTTGCAAAAAAACACAAGTGCAAAAAATACAAGAATGCAATGCTACAGATGTGGAAATATAAATCACAAAGCGAACAAGTGTATGAAGGAAAATCTAAAATTTTCAAGGTGTCATAAAACTGGACATGTGGACACTGTGTGCATGAGTTATAATAAATCAATTAAACGCAACGTTATTGATAGAGATAGTGATGATGATGAGGAGTATTGCATTAACAGTGTAGTGAGCTGCAATTCTATTGGAAGCGAGAAAATAGCCTTGGATGTATGGATAAATAACAAACAATGCCTAATGGAATTCGACACGGGCGCTGCTGTCTCCATCATGTCTCAGGAGAATTTTCGACAAGTTTATGCAAAACAAACTTACAAGAAAACAACTACACGTCTCAAAACATATACGGGAGAGCTAATTTACCCTCTAGGAGTGTGCAATGTTGATATTCGTTACCGGAACTTGTCGGTGAACTGTGATTTGTACGTCATTCGGGGAAATGTTGCATCTATTATGGGGCGCGATCTAATTCGCAAATTGGGATTAGATGCCAAAATATTAAATCAGTTACAGACTGATATTACAGAAGCTATTGCGGGATTACAGTGACATATTTACAGAAAAGGTTGGTGAAATTCCTAATTTTAAGTGCTGTTTTAAATTAAAAGGTGAAGAAAATACGCCAAAATTTCTTAGACCGCGTCCAGTACCTTATTCATTCAAAATAAAAATCGAAGAAGAGCTGAATCGCCTGAAAAGCTGCGATATTATCGAAAAATCTAAATAATAAAATAAATAAAAAAATATAATAAAGAAGGATGGCAGTCTACGCTTGTGTGCCGACTACAAGGCTACGGTTAATCGAGTAATATGCGATGATAATTATCCCATTTCACGAGTCGAAGACATCTTTGCCAAGATAAGTGGAGGTAAATATTTTTGCACATTAGATCTTTATAAGGCGTACTTACATATGATTGCAATAAGTGCACACGTTGGCAACTATCTAGTGAAACGATTGATGTTTGGGATAAAAATCGCCCCAAATACGTGGCAACGCTATATGGATAGCATTGTGCATGATTTGCACGGAGTGTCTTGCTTTTTCGTCCCAACACCTTTTTGTATGACAATGCAAACATCACTCCAATCGAGGACTATCTCCTTTCCCTTGCGATCAAACAACTTGAGAAGATCTCTCAACATCCTAACCCCCTCATTAGCCAGCTTTCAACGCAACTTCAAGTTGAAAACTTCCACTACTTATCACCTCTCCACCCAATCAACTCGGAAACGAGAAACATTTATTACCTGGGCGAAAGATTTACTTTCTTCACTAGTTCAGGAAGCCACCATCGTGGATAGGACAACATCCAGGCATCTCGATCATCGTGGGATTTATCAACGCTGGACTATTCCCGACTTTCGGGATAATTCTCACCATGCTGGAAGAAACGCCGATCTTCAACTCACAACAAGTTAGAGAAATCTCTAACATTCCACAACTTCCCACCCCCATCCAACTTTCCTATTCCTCTAAATTCCAAAACCATCAAATAACAGACAAGAACACAGCCTGCCGTCGCGCAACAGGCTGTAAAAATTTCGACATCGTGTAACCTTAAGTTAATAATCATTCGAACAATTAAAGTGTGTAAAGTGAATTAAAGACAAAAGTGAAATCGAGGCCAAAATCAAAGCCAGTACGTAAACAATTTCAAATATCACGGGATATCGGTTCGGTTTAAAATTTCGACATAATTCGTTAAAATTCGTTAATCGCGTGTGAAGTATACTTGAGTTGACTTGTCTTGCTTTTTCGATGATATTATGGTGCAAGGCAGTACATACCATATAATGAACTATTACAAAACTGAAGGGCAGTTTTGGACCGACTTCGTAAGTCTAATTTACATTTGAACAAAAAAAGTGTCTATTTCGTACCTTGCACATGTAATAAACGCAGATGGCATACACCCTATGCCTGAAAAAGTGGAAGCAATTTCAAAAAGTCAACGGCCATCAAATATTTCAGAGCTGAGAACATTCCTAGGGTTGGTGAACTATTATCAGAAGTTCATTCCGAACTTAGCGACTAAACTGAAGCCTCTCAACAATTTACTGAAAAAGGAGACTCGATATAATTGGACGAAAGAATGTGAAGACATATTTCAACGTCTGAAGGAAGAGATAATAAGCACGAAATCATTAATGCCATACACACATGAGCTGCCACTGATACTTGCAACCGATGCTTCACCTACGGGATTGGGAGCTGTGATTTCTCATATTACACCAGACGGATCGGAAAGACATATTGCGTTTGCATCTCGCACGCTTTCAAAAACCGAGATGAATTACTCCCAGATCGATAAGGAAGCTACAGTTATTGTCTGTGGATTGCGTAAGTTTTTTCAATATTGCTATGGACGAAATTTCGCTCTAATTACAGATCACAAGCCATTAGTCAGCATCTTGCACCCTAATAAGGATCTACTCGCTGCATCTGCAACACGATTGCTACATTACGCGAACTTCATGTCTGGATTTACGTATAAAATACAGTACAGGCATAAGAAAAGTCACTGCAATGTCGATTATCTTTCAAGATTACCACTGATTGTTCCCACAATGGAGCCATGCGATAATGATTCTATTTTCCAATTGCAACAAGTACTTACGCTTCCTGTAACTAGTGAAGATATAAAAAAAGAAACTTTACGAGATGCAGAATGTCGAGCTTACTATTTAGGGCTACGGAACGGTGACCCATTGCCATGCGGTGAGCCACATAGTAACTTCTCCCTCTTAAATGGATGTGTTTTTTACGGTATACGGGTAATGATTCCCAATACGTTCCGCCAAAGAGTATTGGATGAGATTCACGTTGCTCATACAGGGATCGTAAAAATGAAGGCTCTCGCAAGGAGTTACGTTGGGTGTTAGTACAAAATAAATTGAAAATTAAATAGTTCGACGGAAATGCCACACCGGAAATACTGCAAGATATCCTTAAAGTTAATGTAATTGAAGAAAATGAAAACGATGTACTCACTTGTGATTCATCAGATGAGAGTGAATCTGAAAATGATATTTGAATTATAAGTATGAATTGAAAAAAACGATTTTTAAATGTAAAACACGAATCCTGGAAATTGTAAGATTTGTTTGATATTTGTCAGTACTTGCGCAAAACGTCTTGGACCTGTATATTTGCACTGAGGGATATTAGCTGTGTTTCTGAGCCGAATTTCATGTGGTTATATAGATTATTGGAAAATCCGAAATTTTTAGTACTTTAACTTCGTTTGGAAAGGGGTTAGCCGCGCGCAAAACGTTTTGGACCTGCATATTTGTGCTGAGGGATATTAGCTGTGTTTCTGAACCGAATTGGGCGCCAAAATTATGTTACGTACTTTTAGATGCGTGAATGTTTTACTGACTAGCGATGGAGATAGCCAAACACCTGCAGAGGCGCCACGTGCTTTTGTTAACGAGTGCACGAACTCGATTCAAATCGAACGGTAGAATGTATGTAAACTAACTAATTAACGAGATTAAGCACTGAAATACCAAATTCAAGCATACACCTCAGCATTTTATTTCATACAATGAACTTCTACTCAACTCACAATCCGTTAATTTGAAGCAAGCCGGGCAAATGAACAAGCGATATAATAAAAAAATTCGATGCGATATCTATAAATGCAAAATATGACTTAACTTGTAATATGATGCTGAACTCCGAATTATTTTAGATTCTCCTCCCTTTTCCTTTCTTTGGATGGGTCTATTTTCCTCGGATTAAAATAAAAAAAGTTTACAATACTGACCGACTCAAACAAATTGGTATATTTTTCCTCAAGAACGACTGAAACTAGACTGAGACCGAGACTTGTCCCAGTTCAGTGATCTATCAGGAAAAAAAAACCCTATGCGACTAATCAATTCTGCCCATTATTTCTAGCAGCTTCCGGGTTTTTGCCTCAGCTAATAGGAATAGGGCTATTTGATTTAAAATATCGATTCTAAAATATGATCTCGTTGACCGCGTAGTTTGAGAAGCGTTTACGTGCAAGTTATGGTTTTTTAAGGCATGCATTAAGTGGTTATAATAAGTATTTGAATTTTGAAAAAAAAATGTGTTTTCAATATACTATTACTCACTTAGGCCGCGGAAATTTCCTGCCAGACGATTGTTTTTTACATTACCTTTCCTTTAACTTAATAAGATTTCAATATTGTGTACGTTACCGAAATAAACTTTATTCTATTCTATTCTAATCTTTCAAATATTATTCAAAAGTCCTTCCTTTATTTAAGTTTAGTGTTTACTTTTATAACATTCACAAACAATTATTAAATCAACTCGAAATAGTTTACTTCGTTCAATTCACTGTCTGAAACAAGACTGCCTCCTAGCTCAAGTTCAAGTTTTTATTTGAGCTAAATAAATTTTAACACTTAACCTAACAATATTTTTCTAATCTATTCCCTCATTATAATTCCTACGGGCTTTTCTTTGGCCCTGAGTTCAATTAACCTAGCTGAGTTTTCTTATGAATTACTACCTAACATATGACTTACTTCTAAACTACGGCTAGCGCTACCTAGTTATAATTAACTAAATATAATACGAAAATCTAATACTTAACTAACTTAAGTACTAGCTACGTACCTTATATATAAATCGCCAGGTTGCCTCTCCCTTCCCATCCTGGTGGAGTTGTTATGGTTCACTAAGTGCATACACGTATACAGCATAATTAAAAAAGACCAAAGGCAACCCAAAAAACAAAAAGAAATACTAATTACCAAAAGGAAAGGCCATTTCAGCAATTCAATTGCCACAAAAAATACCACGTACATCCTATATGTACAAACAAAGTATTGGGTGCCTAATATTCTAGAAATAAATACAATTTATGTATGTACATTCCATATGTACATACAAAGTATTTGATTTCTAACATTTAGAGTAAACATACAATGTATGCCCCATGTGTGAATACAAAGTGGTTACCTCTTAAAACAAAAAATGAGAATTTGATGCGATGAATACTCAAGACTCTTCACCAGCGGGAACCGCTTATCAGCAAATTCCTCGTATTTACGACAACACGCTGTGAAGCTGGGCCAATCGTAATGACTTGAAATAAAGTAGGTGTCAAATGACACCTTGCCATTACCATTTGTAACGAAGTTACATACATTTCAGCTAGACACCAGCGAAAACGAGTGTCTCGCAGCCGCAACAATGTAAGCCAGCCGCCGAGAGGAGAGCACACTACTGATCAGCAGCTCAGTAGTGTCCCGTGCTGGTGGCGTGATAGTAGATGGGAGCATTCTACACCCGACGCCATCAGCCAGCCTGCCTATAAATAGCCGGCAGCCAGAAGCAAGATCACTCAGTCGATCACCAAGCATCGAAGTGAACACAGTCGAAATTCTAGTCACCGATCAGCAAGATATCCGACCGCGAGAGGACAACTCCAAAGTGAACAGAGTTGACTCCCACCAGTGGATTACCAGAAGACTGGCCATAAAGGTCAGTCAAGCACCGAATGATTAGTCAGTTGCCTCCCAGCAGCTCGACTAGACACATCTCCCGTCCAAGTCCCATCCGCAAGTCGTGTTGACTAGTTCAACGGCAAGCGCACGTTAATCGTGCTGGCCGAAGAATTAGTAAGCGCACGCACACCGTCCCGTACCTCCCGTGTAGGCTACTCTGCCGATAAGCGCACGTTAATCGTGTTGATCAGAAGAGTAGCGAGCGCACGAATATAAATTCTGTCCTGTACCCCCCGTGTTGGCTATTCTGACAACAAGCGCACGTCATCGTGCTGGTCAGAAGAATAGTGAGCGCACACTCCGTCCCGTACCTCCCGTGTTGGCTATTCTGACGATAAGCGCACGTCATCGTGTTGATCAGAAGAATAGCGAGCGCACGCTCTGTCTCGCATCCCCCGTGTTGGCTACTCCTAACGACAAGCGCACGTTAATCGTGTTGGTCTAGGAATAATAAGCGCACGCTCCTACCCCGCACCTACGCCGCGTAATCATAAGTTATTGTAAGTAAGTGAGTGAGTGTAGGTTAAGTAGTGTGTGTTACGTATACCGCCCGAGCCGCAGAGCTAGAACAGCGCTCTGAACCCAGCAACGTCGGAAAACGGCCCTGGACAAACTCCTGACTACCCGCACACCAACTACCGACGATACACATTTTGACAAACAAGTCAACAAAAAATGATGAACGGCCTGAAAAAAGTGATTCTCGATAAAAAGTGCGAATTAAGTGCAATGAGTAAGCGGACGAAAAGTTATCCAATAGAATGATTTTAAAAAATTAAAAAAAAGAAAAAAGCTTCTGGTAGGGTAATTGAATTGCGAGGTAAGCATTTTTGATGAGTCGAGGAATATTAGGTTTTCGCAAAAATGAGATCGGAAAAACACAGTTTGATTAAAACAACGGGCGAGGAGAGTTATAGCCAAAAAATATAAAGTTGAGCTATTTATCATCCGAATGAGGTAGGGTGGGAACTGAAATCCAATCAGTTTGGAGATAAGACCTTCTCTCCAGATAGAGTCAAAAGCCTTCTCAACATAAAGAAAACAGGCCACAGTATGAGTCTTTTTATTAAGAGCTTGGGTCACATCAGTGTGGAATTTCAATAGTGGGTGAAGAGTAGAGTTCATAGCCTTGAATCCAAATTGCTGATGCTGCTCCATCTCCTTCTCCACGCAAGTGTCATCAATGTGCTGTTTCACTAATCTCTCCAGAAGTTTTCCCAAGTTGGAGATTAATGAAATCGTTCTGAATTCCGAGATGCTTTTAGAAGACTCCTTCTTCGGGATCGGTATTATCTTTGTTGGGGAAGTAACAATTGGTTATACAATTTTTGAAGATTATTGTTAACATTTCGATTGCCAACGGTGGTAACTTCCGGATGATGTGTGTTTTTTTGTGTGAGTTTTTCAATTTCCGATTATTCATATCATTCATTATTCAAAAGCAGATTTCAGATGTATGTTAAGTTCATTCAATCAACCGCGCAGTCAATGGGCAAATCCCTAACTAGGCCTTTTAGCTTAGAACTGAATATAGTAATGCTTGAGCTTGCCTTGATAACTTCAGGAAGCTCGTTATAGATTTTGGTCGCCGTATATATAAGTCCTTTTCTGATTCTGTTTGTTTTCGGTTGCTGTACTCGCAGTTTTTTTCTATTCCTCGTTCGATGGCTATGTATACTTATGTGTGTGTCTATTCGTATATTTGTTTTGATGCGTCCACGTGCAACTTTATGAATAAATTTAGCTTTTTCAAGGTAAATCATTTGATTAATGCTTAGAGTTTTCGTAAGTGCGTGTAATTCCGTCGAAGGTGTTCTCCAAGGCATACTGAACAGGATTTTGAGGGCTCTTATAATTAATCTCTTCACCCTAATTTTTTCAGATTGAATGCACTGACTCCACGCCAGTAATCCATATCTAATATGCGACGCTATATGTGCATTGTAAATTCCAAGGGCTGTATCATTATTTAACCTAGAGCCTCTTCGCAATACACCCAATATTGGGTTGATTTTGGAAGCTATTTCGTCGACATGCCTGTTCCAGTTGAGTTTCTCATCAATATTTATACCTAAGTATTTCACCTCAGTTACTCTTTCTATTTGCTTGGAGTTAATACTCAATATTGGATAAATCTCAGCCTTGTTTCGTTGTTTAAGAACCATGTATTTTGTTTTATCCTCATTGAGAGAAAGTTTGTTACCATTTGTCCAATTTGTTAATCTTACAATATCTTCTTGTAGTTTGTTTTCCAACTCTTGCTCATTTTCGGCGTAATAAATCAAATTTGTATCATCCGCAAATATATGGTACTTCCCCATTAGACCGGCAGATGAAATGTTTGTTATATACAACAAGTATAGTGTTGGTCCTATTATAGAACCTTGAGGTACACCCGTGCGAAATGGTAAGTAAGTGCTGAGTGTTCCATTTATCTTAATTCTAACCTTTCTGCGTGATAAATAATCTTTGGTTAGATCATTAGTTTTACCTCGCAGTCCTAGTTCATCCAAGATCTCTAGCAATATCTTATGGTCAACTGTATCGAAGGCTTTTCGTAGATCGATAAACACAACGCCCACATACATACCCACGTCTAAGTATTCATTTATCATGTGCATTGATTCAGTAATGGCCGTATCCGTACCACATTTCTCTTGAAATCCGTATTGATTTTTATCAAATCCCCCACTGGCAGAGATAAATTTTTTTATTCTTGTATCTAATAGTTTTTCGTAGATTTTCCCTATTGTACTTAAGAGTGAGATTGGACGATAGTTACTTGGGTTTGTTGTGTCACCTCCTTTGTGTATTGGGATAACAAGAGTCTCTTTTAAACAATCCGGGTATTCACCTGTCAGGAACGCTCCATTGATAAGGGAGGACAAGGGCTCACTTACCACTTCCACAAGAATATTTAGGTCCTTCGCCGTGATGCCATCGATGCCAGGTGCAGAATCCTTTTTTAAATTCTTAATTATGTATTGTACTTCTGCTGTGTCTGTGGGTTGCAGGAACATGCTTTTATCATTGTATGAATTACGCACATATGGATTATTTGGGATTTTGTTGTTTAAATTAAATCCAATTTCATTGAAATGTTTATTCAAATGACCAGTTATATCAAAATTACTATTGTATATTTCTCCATTGTCCTTCAATTCTCGAATGAAAGTTTCCCTAGTTCCTCCATCCCTATTCAGTATGTCGTTATTTATCACTTTCCAAAACTTCCGCGGATTATTTCCGGCTTCTCTCAATTTTCTATTAATATATTCCTCTTTCGTTTGTCTTATTAGTTTTGCTACCTGGTTCTTAATTTTCTTGTAGTGGTCCCTTTATCTTGTGTTACCAGGATTATGCAGCATGTTGTTATAAGCATCTCGTCTTTCTTGCATTGCACTGAGTATACTGTCAGTAATCCATTCGTTACTTCTAGTCCGAATGTTTTTATAACTAGTGTTAGCTTCCTTTGACTCATTTATAATTCTAATGAGTTTTTCTATACTAAGTTCCGGTTCTATGTTCAACTTATACTGCACCATAGATTTGAAGCCACTGTTATTTGTTTTCTGCATTACTTTCGTTTTCATTCGTTTCTTCTTAACGGACATACCATTCACTGTCATAATTAACAGTGCGTGATCAGTGTAAGGAGCATGGTCCATGTTTAAGGATACCTCATGGATTGATAGTAGGTCAGTGGCTCCGTGATCAATTATTGTGCTGCTCTGATCCGTAATTCTAGTAGCGTTCATTGGAAGTAACTTATTTACAATATGGAATTCCAGCGATCTCAAGCTGTCCATATACTGTTTACAGATATTAGTAGATACCAAAAGATCTATATTTGTATCACCCATAAATATAAGGTTTTATGAACACTTAGTATACTTTCAACTCGCTCGATGAAGTCCACAGCATTTTCATTTGGCGATCTATACATTGTTAATATTTTAATTTTTTTATTATTTTCCCATGAGATTTCAGCAAGTATTGTGTTGTAGTCGGCTTCATTTTTGAGTTTTCTGTATATTACATCATTTCTGAAAAACACTACTGAACCACCCCCCCTGTTATTATTCCTACAATTGAAAATCGCTTTATATCCAGGAATACTATAATACTTGGTTTCATTTGTATATAGCCATGTTTCATTGAGAATTATTATATGTATGTCGGTGTATATCTTGGCCATGCAATTTATTTCTCAAACTACGGATATTTAAGAATAAAATATTTAATTTTTTACTATCAGGCATTTTATATGGTCTCGACAGTGTAGTCTATTTTCTGCTTCTTTTCTATTACTCGTCTCATGTATTCAGGGCATTCTGGGCTTGAGGCTGCATGCAGACCGTGAGGGGTCTGTGCGTTTTTGTTGTGCATGCAATTGACACAGCGTACATCGTTCGAGTTGCAGTCAGCAGTCTTGTGTTGTCCAGCGCAGTTACCGTACCTGTTATCGTTTTCACAATTTTTCGAATCGTCATTAAATTGCTGGCACTTGAAGCATCTTCTAATGAAGACATGCTCTTTAACATAATGGCTGTTCCAGTCAATATTTATGTATCTTTCAACCAATTTATAATATGTATGGCCCGCTACTTCAAGAAAATAGTCCATTTATTATTATACTTACTTTTTGTGCTGTGAACAATACTAATTTGGTCTTCTTCAGTTATGAAGTGGTTAAGGTCACGCAGTTCTTGCATTAGCTCTGTATTTGTGTAATTTTTTTCGAGGTTTTTTGTAATTTTTAAGCGCGGGAGTTGCGGTTTTGTTAAATATACATTGTAGCCGTTTCCAAGGTTATTTTGCGCCTCCTGAATTAGTAGTTGTGTGTTGTTACTAGTATTTGATTTTATCAGTATTCCGCCATTGGAAATATGTTTTAGCTGGACTACAGGTGCTTTGATTTTATTAGGTTTTATTTTGTCCTTAGCTTCTCTTTCCGTATCATGTGATGTTTGCTCCGTTTTAGGTTTGATCACAAGTCCCTGCGATGAAACTTTTTTAGCTTTCTTTTCTAATTTTTCAGTTGGGAGGTCCAATTTCACAACTCCGCTATATGAGATAGATTTAATTCTATCTTGCGTGTCATTGACCTTTTCCTGTATTTGGTTTAGTTGTTTCTCTTGATTACTGCTTAAGGTGTTTAGAATACTCAATATCTCCTCAAATTTCTTTTTCATTTCATTCAAACTGCATTGTTTGCAGGTTGTGCACATGAATGAAATATTGGGGTTAGTTAGTACTAAGTTTTGTTCATAATCCGTCAATTTGATACATTTTGTACAAAAAAATTTATTGCATAATCCCCCACAGACCCAAATAGGATCTTTACGGATTGATTTTTTGCATTCATAACAATTTTTTCTATTCCAATTTTCCTCCCACGCACACAAATTTATAAATTCACCCACACACCCATCGACAGATTTACTACACTCACGCCGAAAAAGATTTGCTCCCACACATGCACACACACACTTATAGAATATTTCACACAATTCACACAAGCTTATAAAATATTGTTGCGAGCGTGGCCTTTGGTTCGTTATTTAAAACACAATATTAAATAATTAATATATAAGTTCTTTATTACACTTAAATCATATAAAGTTCACAAACATTCATTGAGTCAACTCAACTCTAATTATCGCTAACACTGTACTTTCAATTATCGTAATCTAATTACACACTATCCAACACTATCGCTTCTTTATTACTTTCGCTTGCTAATACTGCAACGTCTAAAACAAGACTCTCCTCTGGCGATGACAACTGTTATATTTATACCCTAGAAACTCTCCGGATTATTCTGGAGTGTTCTATTCCAAAAGCTTCTTGACTACTCTATTTGTTCTATTGCTGAACTTTCCTGTAGATTTCATAACCGATGCTCCGAACCTGAAGTCGTTTACTCTCCGAACCTGAAGTTGTTTATTGCCAGTAGATGTCACCAGTTGTCTCTTTCTATTGCACGTAACACTTCTTAAATTTGTTCGTCCCGAACAACAGGTGGTCCACGGTCTTGATGCTTGTAGTATTGACACAAGCGATCCAGATGGACGATTTTTCGTTTGCCTCCTGTACCACTTTGAATCCTGTATACTACGTCATTTATTTTAGTTACTACTGAATACGGTCCCTCCCACTGTTGTTGTGACTTTGGAGAGCATCCCTTACGTCGGTTCGGGTTGTATAACCAAACAAGATCACCTTCATTGAATCCTGCTGAATTCGCACGTAAGTCATAGCGTGTCCTCATCCGATGGGTACTTACTGCTAATTTCGCCTCCGTGGCCCTTTGTACATCAGCTCTCAGTTTCAATGGGGCTCTGACATTACGCTTGTACATTTCCTTTCTGCTGCTACGAGGCGGCCCTTTGTAAAAAACACACAGTGCATCTGCGACACCACTTCTCTACATCCTCCCGCATATGTAGCCAATAAAACTTTTCTCGTATTTTAGAAATTGTTTTATTCACTCCCAAATGTTCTCCAGATGCTCCACGATGCACTTTACCTAGAACCTCGTTGACCTTTGATGCCGGCACGACTATTTGCATTCGGAACGATTTACCGTTATGTGCTTCCCACTTGCGTTTTAATATGCCGCATTCAATATGAAGAGAATTCCATTGAGCCCAGTAGCTTTTCAGCTTTTCACTCATCCTCGAAATATCCTTCCATTCTGGTTTTTCTATGTCTGCTTTCCAAGCAAGAATAGGCGATATGTCCGGATCTTCTCGTTGCGCTGTTTGCAAACTCTCGATGTCCCAACCTGTTGATGGCTCCACAGTTACGAACTGTATAGTAGCTGTTTTCTCATTTCCTTTCTCCCAGCCGTAATGCTTACATTCAGGTTCCCATTGACGTTGTACCAAGGCTTCTGCATTTCCATGGATACGTCCTTCCCTGTGTTGGCTCTCAAAGCCATAAGGTTGGATTCTAGTCTCCCTAAGAATAGTTTGCTCTCTAGCTCGCCAATTTGGACATTCTTCTCTCCCTTTCTTTTCTGTTGATTCCTTTCGACGGCGTTTCCTGCAGTCGCTTTGAAGGTGTCCTAATTTATTACAATCCCAACATCGAAGAACACTACGTGAAGGGGTGCTCAGTGATAACTGCAATCTATTGCAAGTCTGCTGCTCAGCTCGATATCTTTGCAATTCCACTTTCCTCTCTTCATCTAGAGATTCCACTCGTCGGCGTTTTCTGCAGTCTCTTTGTAGGTGTCCTGTTCTATTACAATTCCAGCATCGAAGGATACCACGTAAAGGTGAGCTCTGGGATGACTGCATTCTATTACAAGTACATTCGTCCACCGAAATATCTCTCATTCGTACTGCACCCCGCGAAGCTTGTCTGGCGGATTCATACACTAATGCATAGGCTAGTGCTTCTGCTGTTGATTTCCTTCCTGCCAGCCTTAACGCTTGTTGTAAACTTTGATCTGCAATAGCGTTCACAAATGCCTCCGTCGCCACTTCGTTGAGAAAATCCGCATTCACACTGGAGTATGAAAGATGCGCTAATCTTTCCACATCTGCCTGCAGTTGTTGTAGTGATTCTCCATGTTTTTGAATCCTGCGTTCGAAGCTCGTCCACTTTGCGCCCCATTATTTTAGTAATTATTTTCCAGAACTTTCACAATTTAACACAATTTCTCAAAATTAATCACTCTTTTAATTTTTAGTCAATTGCCACCACTTTATTTCTCAAATTTATTTCACTTCTGACACCAGTTGTTGCGAGCGTGGCCTTTGGTTCGTTATTTAAAACACAATATTAAATAATTAATATATAAGTTCTTTATTACACTTAAATCATATAAAGTTCACAAACATTCATTGAGTCAACTCAACTCTAATTATCGCTAACACTGTACTTTCAATTATCGTAATCTAATTACACACTATCCAACACTATCGCTTCTTTATTACTTTCGCTTGCTAACACTGCAACGTCTAAAACAAGACTCTCCTCTGGCGATGACAACTGTTATATTTATACCCTAGAAACTCTCCGGATTATTCTGGAGTGTTCTATTCCAAAAGCTTCTTGACTATTCTATTTGTTCTATTCCTGAACTTTCCTGTAGATTTCATAACCGATGCTCCGAACCTGAAGTCGTTTACTCTCCGAACCTGAAGTTGTTTATTGCCAGTAGATGTCACCAATTGTCTCTTTCTATTGCACGTAACAATATTTCAAAGTAGAGATCCGCGATATGAGAGCTACTTTTCCTTTTTGATTTTAATAAATAATAGCTATATAAGATAGCTTAATTCCACAATGTTAACACTTAAATTTGATATCAAAATTAAAAAAATATATTAAATTAAATTAATTAAAACTCCCACTATATAAAAATTAAAAAATTTGCGAGAGATCAAAAAACACGTCTGTACTGAACGCACTAACACAATATATTGGTTCGGTATACCATCTGGGCCACTCGACTTTTTATTGTTGAGTAACCGAATAAGGGCGGCTAGGTGAAGCGGGCTTGTGAATATTTGCTGGTCATTTGGATTTTCAGCTGTTTTTTCAAGGCTAAATTCTGCCATTGGTGAGGTATTTTGTGTCTCAAAATTTTTCACTTCAGTTAGGACTTCCCTATGAAAGTTAGGGAGATGAGTTGGAGGCGAGCTGTTGAAGGTTGACTCAAAGTAATTGGCGAAGACACTGTTTTTCTCTTCAGGAGAATTTAAGCAGTTGTTGCCATCGAGTAATTTTTCAGGGACTTGGGCTTTCCTGCTAACCTCTCGCGAAATTGCTCATCGACGAAGTTACGGCTTTGCTCGTCAATGATTGTCGACAGACACCTATCCTAGTTCTGTATTACACAGATTTTTATGCTGATCTGGCAAGAAATTGGGGAGTAGGCTATTCACTCTATCCTGAAACTGTGGCCAGTCGACATTGGTCAGGGACGAAATTGCTGGAGCAATTAGTGTGCTCGCGGAGAATTCTCTCTGTAGAGCTATTTTTAATTCTACTGCCAAATGGTCAGAATCAGAGATATGGGCCTGGCAGGTAAAATTTCTAATTTGGGGGAGAATGTTTATGAGATTGTCAGAAATGAGGAAAACGTCTAGAAAAGAACCACTTCTGGGGAAGGTTGGTTTGTCCAGGGAGACAGTAATAAAATTGTGGTTGTGGAGATTTAATTCCAACCATTTAGCTATGGTCGTTCCAGCTAAATTGGGATCGTTCCATAACTTGTGTTTTAGCATTGAAATCGCCTTCAACAATCGTATATGTGAATTGTTGGGAAAAGGCGTTCAGCGCGATCAGATCACTCTGTACTCGGGAGGCTGGAGTATGGCACGGAATGTAGAGCAAAACGAGAAGAAGAGTTTCACCGGAATCTAGGTTTATCTTAAGAGACGTACTCTCAAAGTTGGAGATGTCAATCTGGGTGGGTTCGAAGTGGAGATTTATCTTAATGAGAATAGCGGTGCCCCGCTTACCCTCACCTGCGTCATTTCTGAGCAGAGAATATTTTTCCAAAGACACTCTGTGTCTTGCTTTTCGATTTCTCTCTGAAAGAAACATGAAATGAGGACGGTGTTTCTCCAGAAAAAGAGTCAGGTAGACTCGTTTCCCGTGAGACACAAGGGAGTTGACATTGAGGGCAATCGCCTTCAGTTCGCTGAATTTCTGCTTTCGCATAGCGAAAACGCGAATTGCAGATAAGCGCTTTGTCTTTCCGGAAGTTAGCTTCCTGTAGCTAAGAAGGAAAGCGTTGATTTTGGGCATAAGGCCGAATAGATCACAACCAAAGAGTGATTTTGCCTCCTGATTGCAGAACGTGTCTGCTCCCAAGACAGTGGGTGAAGAGGATTTTGGTTTGGTTGCAGTCTGCGGCTTGGTGGCGGCCTGTACCTGAAATATTAGAAGAAAGGATTTGCGAAAAAGACACCGGGCTTACATAGTTTCGTGCAGACTCCCTGAAAGATTCTTCCCTCTGCTTCTTTGACTGGACCGCTGCTTTTTTCCTCTCCATGAGCTCCTTATACTTCGGGCAGCCTCTGTAGTTTGCCGGGTGTCCCTCCTGTTTGCAATTGACGCAATAGGGCTTACTTTTGATGTGTCTCTGGTGCAGGCGTCTGGTACATGTCTGCCGTATGCAGTACCGCAGTTACTGGCTACATGGCCGTATTTCTGGCAATTTTTGCACTGCGAAGTGCAACTGTTCTGAAATCGCTGCCAGTGAACGGCTTGATGAAGAATTCTGTCAACCTTGAGACCCGATTGCCATCCGTTTCAGCCTCGAAGTTAACTACATAGGAGTCTACTAGGCGTCCGCTTTTCCTTATAGCGGGAGTTACGAGGTGCGAAACCATAGTGACCTTTATTCCTGGCAGCTCCTTCTCCAACGCTGTTGCTACCACTTTCGGGTCGAAGCTGCATTGTATTCCTTTAAGCACCAAAGTTAACTTTCTGTTGTTCTTGGGTGTAAATGTGAAGCAATCTAGCTTGATTGCCTTCACTACGTTGAAGATAATCTGGTGGTCCTCTTCGGTGGCTGGCTTCAATGTTGACTTCGTCTTATTATTGTTCTTTAAGAAGAACTTAGGGCGCTTCTCCAACTTCTCGAGCCTCTCGAAGAATTTTGCTTCATTTAAATTGTAGCAGATAATTGGTGGGGGCTTTGCGGTCTTACTGCTGGCTGCCTTGGTCTTCGGTTTCTCCCTCGTCTGGATCAGTCGGTAGTAATTCACAGTAAGCACCTCTTGATCCCCTTTTCGTTCCTGATGTAGCTACTTGCCCTTCTTCACCACGTTGTTCGACAGTTGACTCTTTTGCCTCCTTTTGTTCACAACTAATTTATAGCTGTCGTCACTTGCTGATGTTGATTTATCTCCAGAGTTATCACTGTCATCATTCTCATACTTTTCTTCGTCGTTCATGACTTTGCTTTTGTCCAATACTTCCGTGTCATCGGCATCCATAAACTCATCTTGTTGGTTTTCAAGATCAGAACCTTTGCTTGGTGATTCCTTTAAAACTTGCATCGGGCTGAGGATGCTCTGCTCCACCGTCTTGCTAATCTCATCCTCCGACATGCGTTTAGTTTCGCACATCTGCTTCATCCGTTTTGCAAACGCCCTTGACAGGATTTTAAGCTCCATGTCAAAGCTTTCAGTTTTCTCCTTATTAGTCATTTTGTTTTACCTAAACTTCACTTAACTTAGTGTCACTGAGTTTTTCTCGCACGCACACACAGCACTATAAGGTGTCCTTATCACCACACTGGTATTATTTTCAACTTCTCTTAGTATTTATTATATAAGTGGCTTTGTGTTGTACATATATATGTACTCTTACAATGTATATACTTACACCACACAAAGCACTACACAAACTTGATACACTCACACACACAATTCTCATCCACACACTTGTGCATGAAATGCCGTCGGCAAATATGAGAATTGCGGTTTTATGGGTTTTCCGGATATTTATTGTCACTTACTCAATTATCTGTTAGGTGTTGCTACCTTGGCTGACAGAGTTGGAATGACTGCCTCCTAGCGGTGATAAGGACCGTATTTAGACTCTGCAAATTGTGCTAGAGCCTTTCCGATTCTCCGAGACCAAAGTTCTTTATTTCCGCACTTATAGATGTCGCTTATCCTTTCCTGTAATGGATTCTCTGAAAGTTGTTTATGTCCGTACTTAATTACTTATTTCACGCGAAGTATCCATTTTCCATAGATGTCTTTTTTCTATTGCACGTACCAATATAATAAAGGAAAGTATTGTACCAAGAACCGAGCCTTCTGAAACAAAAATATCAATACCCACCTTTTCATTAAAACGTTCATTAATTTTTGTTTTTTGATGGCCCGTATTACTCAATCTGACGGATTAATGATTCCCGCCGCAAGTAAGATTTGCCGCCGCGGTGGAACTGCCACATTTAAGTATCAGGATTGGATTCACTTATTTTCAATAATGAAGTGAAACTTGATTTTTTCACTTCGAACGCTTTCGATAATCAGAAACTGGCATATTCACAAACTCCGGTGGATTCAGCAATAGGGCCACTATTACCTTTCAGACCTGTAAGATTCAAATCACTCATACAATTTCCTATTTATTCCATGTTTTTTAATTTAATCAAAAGAATATTTCTGTCAACTTTTCCACTCAGTTAATACCCAATCTAGTGCAGCTTCACACGAATGTATTTTTCGAAAACCGAACTGCAAATTTTCCTAATTGAATTTGTGCTATGCTTCTCTATTATTTTTTCAAATATCGATAGCATGTTCACTCCGCGGAAGTCCTCAGTCTTAACGGCATTCTTAACCTTTTCAACAAGAGCTATTAATTGTTCTCCACAAGATTTTGGAAATAAACTCTCGCTAAGCGACTGATTAATTATCTTCAATAGTGGTTCGCCAAACACAATCCAATTATCTAAAATAATTTTTGTCTCATATGTATGATTATAGTCCATTTTATTGTTCATACATTTAACCACTGCGATGACTCAATGTTACCATTCCAAAATCAAAATTAGGCAAATTACTCAATTTGACTCATATTGAATCGAGTTGCTTATCTCACTTTCATTATCAACAAAATTATTAAACTTCTAACCCTTCCAACTAGTATCATAGAATCTTGTATTATTTCTGGATTTCACTGCCTTTTTCATTGCATACATTACTTACATTACATACTTCCACACACATTTTCTTTGAATCACGTACACAATCAATTTTATGTGTTCCGATTTCGCTGCTTTTATATGCTTTTTATACAAATTTCGGTTTACTTTAAAATCCAACCAGTCATTCGGATTTCCAAACAGAACCGCTTTCATATAACTTCTTATTTAATTCCATTTCATCCTATACGGATCAGTTAAGGTTAAAAGTAGGGCGACTAATCTCTGGGGTCCTATCGGAAACGGCGACCAGTGTTAATCTATTGTGGTTCCCCCTTTAGTGGGATCGGCAATTGGCATTCTTTTCGAAACAGCGGGACGAAAGATCCCAAGTGGCGGCCCATTGTGCTAGCCTTATAAATAAAAGAAACTATAAGGATAAAGTCGAAAGAAAACTAGGTACCTAAGCGGTAAAAGTGCAGGACCGTGTCGAAGTGGGATTCGTATCCACGACCGCTGGGACGGTAGTCTGCGCGCTTCCAAACTGAACTATTAAAGCGGTGTCGGCATTAATAGCTGCTAAAATTCATCTCTGTGAGTATAGCCTTAACACAGACTTTTCTGTTCTCGATAAAACACTATCCACGGGCATTAAATCGCAACAATTATGAATATAATAAACATAATAACTTTATTTCTTCATTAAACGAAAAACATAAAACCAACAAAAACTTTTTTCTTCTCTATAAATAAAATTTAAAAAAAAAAAATCTAAAAGATAAAAACAAATAAAAATTCACAGATTTCATACAACAAAAATGAAATCTACACAGAAAGCAACCTAAATGGGCACATTTAATTTACATTAACCAAATTTAAAAGTTCAATTGAAATTTAATTTGACGAAAAATCATTTGTGTGTGTGTGTGTGTGTGTGTGTGTGTAGCCGGAGCACGCGCGTGTGTAATTCAACTACCTACCAAAGATACTAAAATGAAATATAACGTGCATAAGCCACTTTCAACAACAATAAAATCAATTCAAAAAACATTACACAAATTAAAAATTATATTCAAATTGAAATATTTCTTGCTTTTTTTTAAACATAGAATATATAATAAAAAAAAAACCGTTATCGCCTTAAAACAAAAAAACACAAACACATATTTACCTTAAAAATATATTTAATAATCTAAAATATGTGATAAATGAACATTACTACAAAAAAACTCTGTTTCGGGTAACTTCATTAAATCTCCAGCACTTACAAAATCATTACCAATATTATAAGATCTTCCAATATCAGTTTTAAGCCTTTCAAATAATTCAAACTTGGAAATATTGCATTTTTGGGGAGTTAACAAAAACATTCCAGACCCCATTAAGGTACTATTGGATGACGGCATCATAAAATTGTTCTTGTCAAAAATTTGTTCGTTCTTAATACTCTTGATATTCTGAAACGTAAACAGTCGCTTCTCAAAATTTGGATCGTAGCAACTCAGGTAATTAAATGTAATATTTCTACAAAAAGACTCTTTTATATCTCGAAAACATAAGATTTTTCTAAGATGAACTGGAACGAATATATCGTATGCACCACTCTCATCATTTGTAATAACTGCAGTAACCCTAGCGTTTAGGATAAGATTAGTATTTTTCCTATCTTCTTCAATTAGAACATTTGCCGGGACATAAACAATAAGTTTTGATTTTAAACAAATTGGTGGGACGTTATATTTAAAAGTCACCTCGACTATACCAGAATCGTTATCATTTGGTGTGAATTGATAGTTGAAAACAATTTTATTACCAGTTTGACTTGAAGGTTTTCTCAACACAGTCTGCTGAGGTGCGAGAGTTTTAATAAATCCTTCCGGAAGACACTTAGATCTGATCTGAGATGAAGAATTTTCATTTGTTTCTAAGTAATTTCTAGTAGCTGCTTTACGTTTCGGTGAAATCGATTTTTCAACACTTCTTGATGGAAGCTTTAAAGTTAAAGAAGTTGTTGGGAGAGATTTAATAAAAAAATTAGTTTGATTTTCTTTAGAGATTTTTTTTTCAGAAGTTTTTATCTCTGTATAGGTATGAATAGGTGGTACCCGAGATGTAAGACCAGTAAGATTTACTGGTTCTGTTTGTAAAGATTCAATATGAAATTTCTGAGAATCAACTTTATTAGTTGTTTTCAGTTTACTTAAGTAATTTAGATTGTATTCATTATGAAGATTATTTGGTTTAATTTTTAAATTAGCAACATTATTACTATTAAAATCATTCACATTTGAATGTAATTTTTTATCAATTCTTGTAAGAGTTACGGAGTCGGGGAAATTACCTTTAACGAAATATGGATGATATTTTTGGGTAGATTTTTCTCCACCCGAACAAATAATATCCTCAGATATTCCTGTCGAGCATTGTTTATTGAAAACTGAATTCACTTGATCCATACTTAAATTTATAGGAGAAGAGTTTACATTTGGTGTATTACTACTACTGCTAGTAGAGCAAAGAGGTGCGGTTTTACAAAGAATTTCTCTTAGAAAAGTTTTCCTTTCAATTTTACTTGAAGCTAAACTATATAAATCATAATTTCTCTTGACTTTTGTATTATTCTCAACATTCTTTACACGTTTTATTGGAGTGATAACGAAATTTTTAAAACATTCTTGATATGATAACTTTACTTGTGTATTATTTTTTGGAATAATATCTGTAGTCGTTGTTGTCGTCGTAGTCATCTGTAGAGCAGACTCAATTTTTTCACGACTTTCTATTTGGCGGGAACTATGCGATTCAGTATAGAGATTTAATAAAATCACATCCCTCCGAAAACGTGCATTTCCTGTTTTATCTTCATGTGAGATAATACTAAAAAAAGTTTGTTTTTTTATAAGATTAACCTGCGGTGTACAAGGTTCGGAATACTCTATACACCAATTTACCGATATTATATTCGAATTATCGAAATGATAATACTTAGCAGCATCTAATCGAAATTCAACTGGTATTGGAAAAATAAATATGGGACGAAGCAAATTATAAAAATTGTGCTGATATGGTAAGGGTTCATCTAATAAAAGATTTTCTTTAGAATTACAACTACGATACCTGCCACATTGTTTTCCTAGCACTAAATTATTCTCTATTAATTCTCTCGATGTTGTTGTTATTGATGTTGATGGTCTTGTTGTTGATGTTTTTGAAGTAAATCTTGACTTATACGACTTCTGATTAATTTCTATTGCATCCTGTTTCCGATTATCGTCTTCGTCCAATAAAATATTTTTAATTCCAATACAAAACTCCGTAAATGATGATAATTTCGGATTTTCAGAAATTCTAGAGGTGCGTTCTTTGTTTTTATTCAATTGTTTGGCACCTAGGGTTTGTAATATTCTCTGGTAGCTTTTATTCCCATGCATTAATTTTTCTAGTTCCTATGGAAACAAGTAGAAAAATTAACAATTATTAAATTTTCTTTTAACACACTTCAAAACTTTGAAGTAATTTGACAAAGATTAACATTTTAATAATAAATTGTTTTAAGTGTAACGCATAGTATGCTCTGCCTCTGATTAGAGGTGATTAATAACGTTCATATTACATTAGGGCTCTTTTTTTACTATCAGAACCAGCATAATACAAGTTCGCTCTAGTAACACGTTTAATAAATAAACGGCCAATAACCCTGATAGCACGACTTCAGGGGCTACCACCACAATCATAACTCTCTTATTCTATCGGTGAAACTGCATGTACTTCGACCCGTCAAAACACTACGGAAAGTTCCGCGCATTAAATGAAACAAAACGCAACTCCAGATGTGTTTGCTCTCCCTCATTATTTTATCATCTTTTCAGGGCTGATTCAGTACTCACAGTAGCGGTTTAGTTCAATATTCATAGAAAGTTAAAAGTATATTGATAGATTTGTCTCATTCTAATTTTACATTGCTTCAGGGCTTTTAAAGTAGTTTTGAGGTACATTGGTATGTAAGTTGCCACATTAAGAGAACGCAAGTGAAGTATGGCGATATTTAAAATTGCATAAATTTTATGTTAGTGCTGCAAAAAATGAAGATGTGGGAAAATGTGGCTACGGTAACCTTAAATGAATAGCCAGCAAAATTTGATTTGTTAGTCTATAATGATTCATTATAAACTGCAGACACACAGCCATTTCTTTAATTAAGTTGTACTGTCAAACTGGTTTTGATAAACTTATGACATTAAAGAAGCAATATGGATCGAATTAACGCGATAAACTTTGTTTTTATTTATTTTATTTTTCAATTTAACAATTTACAAATGAGAAATACATCAAATTAAAAAGAATAAGTTTGTGATTTGCATTTCTTTGCATTTCTTCGTCTTAGTTTTCAAATCGACAGATACACAGCGGAGCTCCAGATTTATATTATATGCCAAATCTAGCACATTTTTCCTCAATATAGATATAATGAAGGAAGAAAACACTTCATTAGTGTACTTGATTATCATCTGCTTTTCGAGCCATGTGACACACGGCATTTTAATGAATAGTTAGTACTAATGATTCATTAGATCGTGCTGTTTGTCTAGGTAGGGTATTATCATAATCACTATATTTCATAGATACGTCCGGAACACTAATGGGTTTCGAGCGGGAGAAGAAGCGGTGTGTGCTCAAATCGCACAACAGATGTACTACAAAATAAATGTCAAAGTTTAATTTGTTAAAAGTATTAAATATATTAAAAGAAAAGAAGAAAAAATGGTGTCTCCTGAGTAATGCCAGAATGGTGTGCTTCTCTTCATTGATTAAAAAGTAATGAAATATAGCTGAAGGTGTGCTTCTCTTCACTAGTTCAAGACTACTGAAATATGCCCAAAATTTGTGTATCTCTTCACTGGTTCAAAACTACTGAAATATGCCTGAATTTTGTGCTTTTCTTACCGAATACCTCTCCCATAAAAGTAATGAAAAACTGATGTTTCCCTCCGGAATGTGCGGGTTTTTCGGTTTTGGTAGCGCTACCTGTCCTGCTCTTAGGTACATACGGAAATAAATCTTTAAAAAACGCGATAGCGGTCATATGTACGAGTCTTTACCCCTACATTTTTCCCGACTGCCTATCATTTTTCACTGGAGCTGGAAGGCTTCGGTTCAGGCCTCCCGAAGTACATTTTCAGTAATTTTGTGCTATTAGGGTAATACATGCTTTCATCACTTACTCGGTGTTAGTATTAGTATGTTAAACTAAACATAAACCAAACACCGGATGAAATAAAATGCAATGCAATATAGAACAACCAATTTAAGTATTGTGTAGGCGTTTTTTTTTAAACATCCTTAGAAACGTCAACGACAAAATGGTCAGCCTTGTTATTAACAGCAATGCACATGCGATTGATGAGTTCGTACATGATAAAGTTATACCTTGCGGTCAACTTCTCAAACGTGAGAAGTGTCGCATATTGAAGGACGACTAACTCTGTGTGAGAGCAATGGGGGTTTTTTCGTACGGATTTATGGTCTAGAGTACAAAAATATAGGTGAACAATTTTTGGGGTAGGGACTTTTGCGGATGGGGTGGGGGGGGGGGGTGCAAAATCCTTATGTTTGATAACAAATTAAAGAGGGAGGAGTGGGTAATCGAGTCGTGAAGTTTGATAATTTTAACGTAATAATTGACTTTTTACCGCCGAAAGACGGATTTTTTGCACTTGGGTCATAATATACAACCCAGTTCCTATTTTGCATATATATTTCTTCTTCGTTGTTTCACATCCATTAGTGCTCTGATGTGAACATTTTTCTCATGGAAAGTGAATTTCCACGACTTACCAGTTCTTCATAATGATGAGATGAAAATATGGCCACTTTTGTACCAAAAAACGGCCATTTTTGCATCTTTAGAAGGACTGATTCACTTCTTTTGCAATTATCTCCAAAAATATTTATCGGACTCAAAAACTAATTACATATATAATTAGAGAACAAAATGTAGATGCGATTTCTTCCTACACACAAGCTTTAACGTGCATATTTAAAAATGGAAGACGACCAAACTGACCATTTTGTGTGATTTAAAATTTTTAGCGGATACCTTGAGACACCAAAATCCATTGCAAGAATTTCCATAATTTGTTTTTGTAAATATCACAGGATATGCGGTGAGTCCATAATTAAATTTAAAAATTCTTAAGGTACCTAGCTACCTTCACAAAACACAATAAAAATAGACAGTACTGTCAGTTGAGAAATATTCTTTTTCTCCACAACTAAAACAGCCGAGTGTTTTGTCGAGTGGAATAGAGAATTTGGTAATTCTCAATATAAATTCCGAGTAGAGAGTTAAGTGTCAAAAGAAGTCTCATCTCCACAATTCCACAACTCTCCCCAGACCTGGCTAGCGTATTCAAAAAGGTGTCACAAAGCAAGTGTACAAACGCAATGTTATGGTGGGATTCGAGAGCTCTCAGGACCAACGTTTTATAAAGCCCGGCATAGAGCTACTGCTTCACACCATGTAGTCTATGTGAGAAATAAAATTCAATCTATGATCACATTTGACACCAAAGTCACAAACAGAACCCACACGGCGAATCGGGGAATCCGAAAACACATAATCATAGGTGATTGGTTTCTTATTCTAGTGGAAAGTCATAACCTCACATTTGTCGATATTGGGAGCCAAATTATTGTTTTTGTACCAATCATAAAATTTTTGAAGGTCAACTTGTACCTGTTCACAATCGCTAAAAGATTTAATCTGAGCGAAAGGTTTAATGTCCTCAGCATAAATCAAGACTTTGCAGTACCTCACAACAGAGACAAAGTTGTCAATAGATAGAATAAAAAGACAGCCTTGAGGTACGCCGGTTGAGACCTTCAAGACTCTAGAGATGGAATGTCGAAATAAGATTTGATATGTTCTGTTATCTCAATAAGACTGTCCATTTAAGAAATGTTAGAGGAAACCTGTAATTTTCCATTTTAAAGAGTATCACGAAGTGAGATAACTTGTCGAACGCTTTACTAAAGTCTGTATAAATACAATCCGACTGGTAGCCTTTTGTAAACCCGCTAATGGAATCAGAGACAACTACCAACAAGTTAGTGGTTGTAGACCTGCCCGAAATAAGCCCATGTTGGTTTGAAGAGAGCAAATTCATACAGGAAGTTGATATTTGACAGTAAATGATAGATTCGAATAATTTGGCATGCAAGATAAAATTACAACAGGCCTATAGTTAGAAATTTCACTTTTACTACCTTTTTTGTGAATAGGTATGATAAGAGTGTCTTTCCTAGCTGAGGGAGACAACCACTATCGAGCGATTTTTGGAAAATAATTTTCAGCGGAGCTGCCAGGGCAAGGCAGCACGACTAAAAGAAGGCTGGAGGGATCCCATCAGGACCCATTGTGAAATCATTAGGAAGCCCATTGATATGATCAAGTACTCGTATATGCAATTATAGGGATAGTGGATGAAACGTTATGAGAATCGTTCATATGACTAAAGTTGTAATTTCAAAGAAAGAAATTTGACGAAGAAAATGCATTGTCAAAAAATGAAGCAAGCATATTGCAAATTTCAGACGATTCATCACTAGCACAATCCTTGTACCTCATGCTATTGGGGCAGTTGTCCGTTTTTTTCTTCATATTATTAAATTTGTAAAAGATACAATACAATACAATTTAGGATAATGTATAAAGATTACATGATCTCAAAAGTACAAAGTGCAATGGTGAAGTTCTTTGAACTCATTTAAGGATGTTAGGAAGTTGTTGTGACTTATAATGTCTTTGTCCCCCATATAACTTTTCCACTCTATTTTTAAAACGGTTTAAATCTTTCTTAAACTATGGCGGAGATGTTTTAGAGGACCGCTCGCACGCGTGAAACGTGAGAGGAAAATAAAACGAAAAGAATTACGTAAAATTTAGAAACGTCTTCATCAACACTATTGCTAGACAGCAATGTGTTGAAATCAATAGAGGTAAGTCTACTGGCAAGTTCTGATAAGTTAGCCTTTCTAAAATTGAAGAGGTATTGTGTTTCGTCTCAATTAGTAATATTTTCGGTTTCAAAGCAATATGTAATTAGTAGAAAGGGGAGGGGTGGTATTTGTCAAGAATACACATTATACCTGGGCTAGGTTCGACTAATTAGTTACTCGCGTCAGTAGAGAAAACCACCTCCAACTTCCCACCCATGTCATTCTTTACATTACTGATTTGGGTAAGACCAAGAGATAAGATAGTGTCCGGGAATAGTGATTTCCTTGTTGGCAAGTTATTAAGAGGAAGATAATCATCGTCATCTTCATTTAGTACCATATATACGTAAGTTTAAATCACCAGTAAGTGGTAATTCGTCAAGAGGTTGCATCTTGCCGTGAATAAAATTAGATGTTGAAGTGAGTAGGTCGTAAATATTTTGACCTTTGTCATCAAGAATGTTTATGGAGTCTGGAGGAATATAACAAAATAGTATGTAAGTTAATAAAAATATTTTTCACTTGTAAGAAAAAAAAAACAAATTTTATTAAACGAACTTTTTATTTCACGGCGGCTAGATTACAAATGAACTTTTCCCAAAGTCTAAAATCTTAACTAGCTTAACTACTCGCGGCTATTTTGATTAGGTTGCAGTTTTCACTGTGGGAATCGTTCTTGATTTTTGTCGAGTCCAGGAAATGACTGGAAGTATCTCTGTTGTTGGTTTCATGTTTCTGGACGTTTCTTGAGAAAGCTTATGTTGCTGGTGTTAACTCTTCCATTCTTAGATGCGAATGTCCTCATTTGCGAGGAATTAAAAAAATGGAGTTTCGTAAAATTTCCTTCTGGTTTTTGCTAATGGCTTTTCGATGGTGGATATTGAAATTGATTGACTTGGTTTTGCTATCTCATTTCCGTCTTCGTGGTGTTGCGTTGTTGGGTCAGGGATCTCCTCTATCTGCTTACCTTGAATTGTTTCGGGTTCCTTAAATAGACTGATGATTTCTAGCTTTCGGTGGCAACTTGCCTTGCGATCGATTATGATTATTAACGTTAATGCTATTGCGATAATCTGTCCATAGCTAATTGTTTGATGGGTAAATTTTTCTGTTTGTAGGAGCTCAATTTGGTTGGTATTATTGGTCTGAAGTTCTTTCATCATTTCTAGCGATAGAAGTTCTCGGTATTCTTGTTCTTGTGGAGTCGGTTGGAGAATAGCAGCTAAGAGTTGAAGAGTTGACGGCGTTCTTGATACATAGGATCTTCTGTTGGTTTTGATGGTCGCATTGTGGAATTTTACCAAGAATGTGCCGCTAAGGTTGTAGGAGATATCCTCGATGTAGATGGTTCCGTTGACCTGATTCAGTAACAATATATCTTCGGATTTTTCGTCTATGGTGGGAATATGCTGGTTGTTTATTTTAGGGCAAGATGATTTAAGGCTTTCGAGCAGACTCGGGATGCAAGTAGTGTTGCTTATATCTACAATATTATTTCTCTTACATATAGATATTTGCTTAAATGTCTTACATTCGTTCATAATTCCAAACGTGGCCACATTGTTTTTCAGAATACTACAGTATAAAATTTCGTTTGCAACTTTTGACTGGCTTTAATAACAATTTTTGGTAAATTTCTGTTGTCGTTATGGGAATATAAATAATATAAAGTAGACAAGAACTGTTTGTTATAACTTTAATATCGCAAAATCAAATGCTTCTTCTGGTGTGGAGTACGGAAGGGTCTCTTTATCTAATGTCTCTGTTGTGAATTTTATTTCTGCTTTTGATAACATCATAGAATTAATAATTCCTGACCTAGCCCAGTGAATGGCATATCTTATATTTGTTAATTCGTCTTTGATGATTTTTAATTTACAAAATTTTCTTCCTTGTAATATTGTTTATTCTTTCATTGTATAATTTATTAATTACTACCTGTCTATTGTTATTTTCTAATACATTATTGATTTTGTCTTTTATAATTTCGAAGTCTTCGTGGTGTGGGTTGCATGCATCCACTTCCAAGCAATAATTTGTGTGGTTTTAAATTGTCTATTAGATCTTGAATTTGGGGCCATTCGTGTCTAAGATAAGGGAATAGGGGATGACTGCTGGTTATGTCCTGCTGAAGGATTGGATCTATTTCGGTTAGAAGTTCCTGGTACCTTTCTAATTCAATGACGTGGATTAGCTTGAGATTCCCATTTTGTATTTTAGCCTTTCCGGTATTAATGGCATTAATTTGCGAGTTGGAATAATCTAGTATCTGAACCTCGCCAAGCGCGGTGCTCAGAACAAATCTGTAATAAAAAGGGGATTGATCTTATAGTAAGGAATGGTTTTGTTTTAGTTTCTAATGTTACTTTTGTGAACTGTTTTCCCTGATTCTGTAACAATTGTCGTGTTCTTATTTTCTTTCACTATTTCTGATTTATATCTGACGGTCAATTTAGAACCTAACCTTTTGTTGTGGTTGACGTATACTACCTGAGCTGACTTTTACGTTTTTTGTTATGGTGCTTAAGGTCCTTTTCCTGTTTCTCTCTCAGTTTTTTAATGTTGCTAAGGCGGGTTTGTTCGAATTCTTCGGGGCTTAATTTGGGGGGTTCTACCATAGAATAGTGTTAAGGGTTTCTTTCCGGTAGTAGAATGAATTGAATGGTTATATTCGTTGACAGCTCTTTCGAGCAGTTCTTCGAACGTTCTTTCTAAACCGTCTGATTTCAAACACCTCATGATTTCCGAGAGGGTTGAATGGAATATCTCGATCTGTCCATTGACTTCACTCTTATAGGGTGGGGTCTTGAATATTTTAATTTTTAGACCATCTTCAAGCATGGAAACTACGGAGACCGAATTTAGCGATTTTTCGTTGTCTAACGCGACAATTTCCTGTAAGTCGAAAAAGAATAAGATATCCCTTAGGGGTTAATTCATATCTTCTATAGCTCTGGATCTTAAGGGTTTACAGTGGGCAAGTTTCGTGAATTTATCAATAGCAGTGAGGACTAATTTCTTTTTTGTGGAGTAAATGTCTACGTGGACGATGTGACCGGGATAATTTGGAATAGGTGTAGGGTTGATAATCTGACTATTCGGCTGCCTATCGTATTTGTTTTCTTTACAAGTGATACATCAACGAACCAAGACATTGATCTTTCGGCTCATCTTGGGAAAATAATATTTCTCTATTAATTGGTTTTTGTTCTCTTGTGCATCTCGGTGAGCTCTGCGGTGAATGGTTAATATCTTTTCTTCTTGTTCGTTTTCGTCCGCAATGTCCGCAATGTATGAAATATATTGGGGAAGATCCGGGGGATTTTCAGCCCGTTAATCATGTGAGGGTTTAAGTATCTCTTGAAGATGTTAATGATGTCTGCCTCAGAGTATTCGGGCTTAATGAATATGTGACGAGTGTAATTGGGAAAAGGGTTCTTCATCTGGTAGCTGTCTTCGTCTCCTTTGTTTAATATTAACTGATTTCTAAAGACATTGATGGGGGTTTCGGTTATTGGAATGAGATTGTGTGACGAAATTTCATCACTGTGTTGAGTTTGAGACATAGCATTAATTTCGGAAGTATGAGGTATTCTTGAGAGAGCATCTGCGACTACATTGGTATTTCCGGGTTTGTACTTTACTTCCAAGATAGCTTTCCACCGTTTCATTTTATAATTGGAATTCTTGTTACTAAGTGCGTCCGTAAGCGGTTGGTGCTCAGTAAATATTTTAACCCTGCAAAGTTGAAAGCGTCGGTTGTGAGCTCAAAATCTTTCTCGGGGTAGGAGAGTTAGACTTCTTTGGAAATAAGGGAATCCTTCACTTTATTGAAGGCTTAAATTGCTTGGGGGATTAGATGAATAGGTTTTGTTTTTGATAACTTTTGGACACTCGTTCATCTTCCCCTCTTAAAAGCGACGTCAAGGGTTTTACAAGTTTTGCATAATCTTTGATGAAGCGGCGGTAGTAGCCGGATAACCCTAGAAAGGAGCAAAGGTATTTTAATGTTCTGGGGATTGGAAAGTCGACGATTGCTTGTACTTTTTTTGGATTTGCTTTAATGCCGTCCTTTGAGATTATAAATCCAAGAAATTTAACCTGGTCTTGAAGAAATTCACTTTAATCGAGTTGAATCTTCATATTGGCCCTCTCCAGAGTTTTAAAGACTAGGTCTAATGTCATCTACATAGACGTAGCATCTCTTCGCTAAGTGGGTCCGAAGGATGTCGTTGAGCACACGTTGAAAAATTTAAGGAGCATTTTTTAGGCCAAACGGAAGCCGAGTGAATTCATATTTACCGTGGTTCACTGAAAATGCTGTCTTCTCAATGTCAGATTCCTTCAGGGGAATCTGATGGAAACCGCTTTTCAGGTCTATTGTCGTAAAATATTTATTTTTACCTAAATTGGATAGGACATCGGTTATGTCGGGAATTGGATATTTGTCGGGGATTGTGACGCTGTTTAATTTGCGGTAGTCTATGACCAACCTATATTTCCTATATTTTTTTCACCAGAAGCGTCTTCCTTTTTGGGCACGACTCAAACTGGAGAGTTGTAAGGTAATTTCGAAGTGCGAATTATTCCGTCTTCGAGTAATTTTGCAACTTACTTATCGACTTCGTTTTTTAGGCACATGGGGTAAGGGCAAACTTTAGAATAGACTGGGTTATTATTAATAGTCCGAATCTCTCCCTTTACTGTGGTAGTGTAGGTCAGTCTTTCGTCGGGATCAGCGAATAGATTAAGGCAATTGGTGATTGTTTTCCTTAATATTTGCCTTTGCTTTAAATTTTAATGGGTTGTTCTATGGTTTATTACGTTCACTGAATTCGAAAAATGTTCTTTAAGAGGGATTTTCTGGTCTGGACTAATCGTCATAAAATTTTTATCTATGTAAACTGTTGCCACTAATTCTCTTAAGCCGATAATTCCATCGAAAGACTTAAGGGTTGGCACGATAAAAAAATTTAATTTACGCTCAGGGCCGAAAAGGTCTATTAAAGCATGATGTGCTACTTGAATGCTGCCCGCTACAGGGTTTGCTATGAAAGGTTTCTCATTAGGAATGGGATTCCTGACGTATCGTGGCAGTATATAATTTTTGTTGGATCTATGTAGTGTCGATTAAGAATTTGATAATTTTTCCGCTCTTCGCCGTGTGTTCCAAATAGGGCAGCGAAGAGCTCCTTAATCTAAAAATTGAATGTCGTCGAGTTCATCTGTTTCCTCAGTGTTGGGATAATCGCAATGCTGCAAATTTTCTGACCCATCCGCATGTTCCTGAGAACTAGTGTAGGCTGCTGGTATGCTTCATCAGAACTAGCCAGTTCTTGGTAGTAGGTTTGTAGATCGGAATTTACAAGGGATTGCTCCACATGATGAACTCTTTGAAATTTTACGGGTTGCGACTGGCGTACCTGGTTCGAAAGTGGTCTCTTGTACGCGAGACCTTGGAGGTTTTGCCTATTTTGATAATTCACCTGGAGTGATCTGATTGATCGATCTACGTCCATTGGTTCTATTTTAGAATGATTTCCAAGATTACTGTAGTTGGGTACCTGAGAGTGTTAAGGATATTGCTGAAATTGAGGATATTGACGTGTATCGCCATGGGTATTGCGGTCTAGAAGAGTTATGATGTAGTTGTGGGTAGAAATTATTTGGTCGTTGTGGATAAGAAGTGGGTTGTGTTGAGAGTTTTGCTCTCCTAAGTAGAAGCGGGGGTGGTGACGAAGGCTGTATGCCGCGAATATTTCCGTGAGACATAGGTGTAAAGATTGATTGATTTTTTTTCACTTTCCTTCGATTATAGATTTCATTTCCACTTGTAATTTATTCTATTTAAATCAAACAACAAAAAATTAAATTTTCTTTGTAATTTTTTTCGACAGTTCGAGTCTCTAAAGAAGATTTTTTATTTATCGATATTTCTCTAATTAATTAAACAAAGGAATTGATAGACTTACACTAAAATTAGCAGACGTGTGGTTACCATCTGGAGTTGTAACAGCATGACGTGGGTACTCAGATCCTTTTCCTAGGTGGGACCGCTCGTGGTACTTCCTTGCAACGAATTAGGCGGCTGCTGGCAAATATTTTAAATCCGGCCTGGTTGTCCTTGATTCTTCTATTTGGCAACTACGTTTTCCCTGGTGTTGGATACTACGGGGCCTCTTTTCCTAGTTCCTTAGTTCAGACTTCGAAGGGCTTTACTCCTTTTACTTGCAACGGTTGTAGTAAGTAATTTTTCTGATTTCACAGAAATTTTCGTAAGTGATGATTGGTTATACACTTTCACTTTGTGGTCTCGATTGAACCTTGATTGAAATCACTAAACTTTCGTAAATGATTGATTACACACTTTAGCTTTGTGGTATCGATTTAAACCTTGATTGAAATCACTGAACTTTTGGTTAACTACCCAACGGTCCCTGCTCGGGCGTCAGTTAATAAAATATTTTTCACTTGAAAGATAAAAAACAAATTTTATTAAACGAACTTTCTATTTCTCGGCGGCTAGATTACAACTGAACTTTTCCTAAAGTCTAAAATCTTAACTAGCTTAACTACTCGCGGCTATTTTGATTAGGCTGCAATTTTGACTGTGGGAATCGTTCTTGATGTATGTCGAGAACAGGAAATGACTGGAAGTTATCTCTGTAGTTGGTTTCATGTTTCTTGATGTTTCGTGAGGAAGTTTATGTTGCTGGTGTTAACTTGTATAAGTCTTGTTTTAAAAGAGACAGCTTAAGAACTATAAGTTCAGAGTCAAGAGCGTTGGAAAAACTGGGAATCTCAATTTGGATGCAATTAAAATGGTTTTTGTATGCCAGGAGTACGCCACTGCCACGAGATTCAGAATCTAAAAATTTGTTAAGAATTGGCTAAGATTTCAGCATCACGAAAGCCATGATGAAGCCAAGTTGCAGTGACAGCAACGATATCAAAACAAGTGGCAACAGGGATTTGAGGTTATGTGCAGTTTTTGTCCAAATTCCCGTTACATTTTGATAGTAAAGGGCAAGCAACTCAGTTATTTTTAATAACGTTGCTTATTTTAGCTGTATTTCTAGGCTGGCGCCGAGAAGGTACAAATAATTTAGTAAAAGCGCCGGAGGGTCAAAATAAAGGACAAGGTATTAGGTCCTGCACATCTGGGGAAACAGTTAAGACAAAGGATGCAACCGGTTTCGAGGATTTATTAATTTTACTCTTTTGAGACTTTTTCAGATATTCGTTACTGTGGTTCTGAAGAGTGGTAGGATTGTGTATGGATTCATACAATAACGATAACTATAAATTCTTTACGGATCACTTGTAATCACTTGCTCTGTATTTTTTATTTCTTCTGGTTGTACATATATGGGTATATGTAGCTGTATGTCTTAAGCTCTTTAGCTGTCTGCTCTAGCGTAAGATAAGCGTATATTATATGTGTTGATTGTTAGACGAATATGGTTGTTTCCTGAAGCGATTATCTTTTCGTAAAAATACATTTAGCCTACCTTGTGGGGTGATAAATTCATTGCCTACGTTTTGTAATTGCTCCAACGCTTCATTTCTTGATCTTGGCATGGTTGCTAATAAGAGTAATGTCAGATTTCACAACCAGCTGAGCCCTCCAAGTATACTCGATCATGATATAAACTGGGAATCTTAATAAGACTTTCTGCTATCGTGATTTCAAACATCTTGACAATCTTAATCTGATAAATGAGTGTATGTCACTAGCATGGAATGATATTTTCCTTCTTCCATCGGCGGAGAAGCAACTGTGGAAATTTAATGAGATGGTCTCTTATTTATATAATAAACATATTCCACTTAAAGTCAAACGAATCCGTCCTTTTAGCAATCCATGGTTTTCTGATGGAATGCGCTCTCTCATTGTAGAAAGAGAGTTCTTACATAAACAGTGGAAAGGGGTGAATACTCATTACACGCGTACCCTCTATAAACAAGCTCGTAACAAGGTCACTTCTGCAATTAGGGGAGCTAAGCGTGAATATTTTTCTTCTCAATTCGATCCAAGCTTACCTTCCAAAACCTTGTGGGGAAACTTGAAGCGAGCTTCCATTTATTCTGATGTCAACCATGAATGTCCTTTTGATTCTCAGGAACTTAACCGGCACTTTACTTCAGGTCCAGTAACAAATTTATTAATTCTACAACAACCTAGCATATCCTTTCTTACTTTACGTGAACAAAATGTTAATTTCTTCTCTTTCCGGTGTGTGGAGAATGATGAACTTTTTAAATCGATATACTCTATCAAGTCCCATGTTGGTTTTGATGAAATAAACCCTAGTTTTCTCAAGATCTTATTGCCTTACATTTATCCTTACATTCGGCATGAACACTTATCTAACTACATCTCAATTCCCAGAAGTATGGAAAATAGCTAATGTTATTCCTATTGCTAAAAAAATGTCTGCTACTGAGCTGGCACACTACCATCTTGGTATGATGGTATTGTTATACTTCTCAAGGGCATTTGATTGTGTTGTACATGAAAAACTGCTGCGTAAATTATATGCAAACTTTTATTTCTCCTCTTCTGCTGTTAAAATCATATCCAATTTTCTCTCAAATAGGTCGCAACAGGTGGTCATAAAAGGAGTTCCATCTTCCCGAATGCATTTAACATGTGGAGTCTCTACATTAACGATTTATGTGATGTCGTGCATGATGTTCAATTGCACATGTATGCAAATGATGTACAGTTGTACTTGTGTAGACCTCGTGGACTGTATCTGCAGAGTAGAAATTTTTAGGTGGGCAATTGATAATCAACTGCTTCTTAGCCCCAATAAATCGCAATGTATAGCCCTCTCTAATTCTGATCTTAATATTGAGGATCTTCCCCCAATTATGCTTAATAAAGTGGAACTACCTTATGTAAACTGTATAACCAATCTGGGAGTGAAAATTAATAATCGTTTGAGGTGCTGTGATCATATGAAATCTATGGTAAGCAAAATTTATGGTGGGTTTAGGAGACTCTGGCTGTCTGCAAATATAATTCCCGTCAATTTGTGTTTGAGACTAATTAGGACACTTTTGGTGCCTCTTTTTGCTTATGGTAGTTTAATATACATGAGACTAGACTCAGTTTGCAAACGAAAGCTTGAGGTTGCTTTCAACGACTGTATACGGTTTTTCTCTCTTTTTATTGTAATTTTATTTTGTAGTTTATTAGCTAACCTAGCCGTACTTTGCATTGTACTAGTATAAGAATTCTAATCATGTGTACAAATTAGGTAAATAAAATGATTGATTGATTGATTGAATTGAATTGACTGTCAACTATATAATATAAGAATTGGAGATAAATTTAGATTACCTCATTTTAGCGATGCTAGGGCGCAGATTTCACTTATTTGTGAGGGACTTAGGTTATTTAACGACTTTCCACGAGGAATACGAACAATAGAGAACTTAAACTTATTTAAGAGAATTGTGATAAAGTTTGTAAGGGGTTGTAGGCCTACCTGCAAGGATAAAAAAAATGCTCATTTTCACGATTTTTTTTTTTTTAATGACATGAATAATATTATTCAAAACTTTTTTATGGGATTTATTTATTTATATATATCGACTTTATGCCCATGGTACCAACTCTTTGATTACGACGTTGTAGCAAAGCGATGATGTAGCTGAAGCTACATTTTTTATTATTATCGCTTTGTTGCAATTTCCTTATTAAAAATAAAATGCATTTATTTGATATTTATTTATATTTCAGTTTAATAATTGTGCTGACTGTGAAAAATCAATAATAGATCGCTGTAAAAAAAACATTTTGGAAAAATTTCAAAAAGCTTTAATCACAGACCACTCCACTGTACACATTTAGAAAAAGTACAAATAATTAAACCGTCACAACGGGTTCTTCAATCCCCATCTATGTATTGAAAAGCATTTTTTGTAAACTAAATCAATTGAGGATCACATCAAGATAAATATTTTTCTATCTTAATCAAATGTTTTTAAATAAACAAACAAAATTATTCAAAAACTTTAAAATAATGTAGTTTTAATATTCTTTTTTTAAAACTTTATACAAAACGCTGGTATTTTTTTACAAGGCAAAAATCCGTTATTTTTACTCGATTAAAATTTTTAAGGCATCTATTCCTAAACGGAACTACAATACTGACAGAACAAACTAAATTTTTGTGAAGTAAATTATTTAATGAGTGAAATGTAATAAGGGTCGATTCGACTTTTGTACCAAGGCCGAAAGAAGTAATTTGAATATGTATGTATGTGGGTTTGCCTATACCCACTGAGTATGCTATAGTCGTAGGGTATTGCATATAGCAATATGCTGCATTGAAATACTGATGCATGTATGCCGGCCTTAAAGTAAATCGCAAACTGAACCCACCCGAACGAGAGAAATGCATTTCCTCACGCGCAGGTGCCATGTTGACATGACTGACAAAGAAGAAGAAGAGATATTTTTTGCCTCGTGTTCGGAAAATTCGAGAAGATGATGGTGACAGAAGAGTAAAAGTCGTGATTGGGTTGTTATAAAAAGATATTTTAATTAGGAAAAAACAGTCAAGAGATCAATGGAAATTCAGTAGTGAAAAGTTAAAAACTGGAAAAATTTGAAAATCAGAGACAACAAGAGTGAACTGGGAAGATCATTATAACCAGTTTGAAGAGTTGGAAAGCAAGAAGGGCGGTAAATTTTTCTCCATTTCATCCCTTTTACAGGCCTAATAATTTGGGGATTGGCGGAAATCCTTACGAGGAGCATTCTATGCAAAAAGGGGCGCGGAAAAGAAAGAACCAAATCTCTCGACATTCATCCAATAAAAAAAAATTTCCTGAACACAGTCAAGCAAGACCGAGGGCACCACGTCATACATTTGGCGAAAAGCAAATTTCTCGGGGTTTTTTTTTACGGCATCACGCGTACCTATGGCCTATGGACCACACTGTTGCCTCGCAAGCACACCCAATGTGATTATATGTATCAGGCCACGAGCAGTATTATTAACCATTTGTGTCTAGATGTACTAGTTCAGGTTAAAACGACCCAGCTACCGAACCTGACTGTAGTCAGATCTGTTGACCTGTATCAGGAGATGACAGGCATAACCACGCCGCTGCACTAAATCAGCACATAGCTATATAAGGAGTCACTCAGCAATCAACAATTAGAAACAAAAAAGGAAGAATTAAAACAGATAAAGCAAAACTTTTAGCTTAGATGTCGAAATCGTGCAGGTATGAGCCAGTAATTAAGTAGCCTTAGGAAGTTCCGTTGTGTACAAGGTCGCCGTCCGTGCAAAAAGAAGCAAGGAACATTTTTGTAAATATTGCAACAAGCGCACATAGATAGCCTCTCTTGTTTAGTTTGCTTCCACACGTCATTCAATTAAATAGTAAATCATAAAAGTATACTATTGTCAAGAACGGTAAAAGTTATTTTCAGAGACTGCACCAACTCCTCCAGGGAGCTCCTTCGAGGGAACACGTCACACGTAAGTTGAAGTTGAGTGCATATTAGATTAAGGTATATTTGATCATATTGCATTTTTCGTATTGTTTGTTTTATATTTGATCATATTGCATTTTACAATATTTGTTTTTATATGTGATTACAAAATTTTTCGATTCGGTTTTGCTCTACCTTGGATCGTTTTGCTTTTTTATATTCGGGGCTCTCGCTAATTACATAATTGTGTTCAATCACCATACTATTGATGTTTATCTACGTTCGAACATGCCTTAACAGATGCATGGCATGTTATTCTCCTCCGATCCATAGTTCTTTTTGTACGTAGACGCCCTGAAACTTTAATTGTGCTAACCATAATAGTTATCATATTTTTTGATTTCAAGACTAGTTTAATACATAATAATATAATACATGATACTTAATCACTTATCATAAACTTTAGCATTGTCAGCGATAATAATGTAAATTTTTTTAGCATAAGCACTTATTGCAAACATGAACAGTGTCAACTGTAGTAATATGGAATTTTGTTTTGAATTAGAGACTTAATCTAGTTTCTCATAGAAGCACAAATCGTGAATTTTAGTAGTGCCCACCATAATATTTGTCTAGGTTTGAGATAGTATCTTAAGTTGAGATGTATGAATATCTGTTGTCGAGTTGAATTCTATTTGATAAGCTAGCTTAAAGTCTTTGAAAGGCCGTAATTTTTGCTTGTAAGATTCTATGGACACAAGTAGAGTTAGGAGTCCATATCTCCATAGACTGATGAGACAGGGGTAGACTGAGTTCTGTTGGTTAAATTGAATAAAGAGGAATAATTATAACGTCATAATGTGCTAATCTTCTCACTTTCTCCTTCCACTCTCCTGGAGCCCTCCTAGTATGAAGGTCAGCTAGGTTCGCCTAGTCTCTCTCTCTCTTTACAGGTCAACAAAGGGGCTTTGGACAATTGTGCCACCCAAAATCAATGGGAGGATGGGGCTTGGCAAGGAAGGCAGACCATCTGCGCCTTCATTGGAATGTAGGTAAGTGACGTAAAGGTCCCTTCAGGACTGAGTGAGTGCCAGGTTTTTGTATGTAGGCATGAGGAATTTTTTTTGTACTATGGTTGGTGACAGCGGCAGGTTTTCGTTGGGAACCCCCCCACACTCTCCGCCACATAGCCGAGGTGCTAGCATGCCGCCCTGTATCAACGCTGTTCACCGAGTGATCTGTCATCTCATGCTGGCAGTCTGGACTTAACGTCCGAAGTACATCACTCCTCTTCAAAAAAACCATAACAAGTATCGTGATACTTGAAATCAACTTTAAATTTCTGGAAAGTGATATCCATTGGAGAAAACATTATGAGCTCGTCCTAGTAGATAGGTGTAAATAAGCCTAGCTATATATAGAGAAAAAAAAGTAAGCCCATAATTGATAGTTTCGCACAAATTTGTGAAAAACTAAAAGTCAAATTACCAAAATTCAAAGACTTTCCGGTAACGCATACAACTTTAATCAGATTAGAATAGCACAGTTTGGATAGTCAGTGACATGGTCGCTGAAAATACTCAAGAAGGGCAGTCTTTTTTGGATTCGATGAGAGGAATCAAGCTACGGCTTGTTATAGACGACAAATTAAATACACGGATATAAATAATATATATATATGTAAATAGAACTAAAAAGATTAAATGATGCGTTCTTGTGACCTGCTGTAAAGATATAACTATTACATATATGTGAATAAAATCAAAAAGATCAAGTGTTGTGATTTTGTGACCTGCTCAACTCAGCCCATAGCATTGGAATCTGTACTGGAGATATATTATTTGGCGCAGCCGGTAGGATTGAATAGTGCGGACAAGAAACCCTAATCCTTAAACCCGGAGTTGAGTCTGACTTTGGGTTGCTATTCAATCTGCCTAGAGACTGATCTTCAACGAGGGATCCAGTGGAGACTGGAGAGAGACTAACAAGAAAAAACAACAATTAATTCAAGTTCAAAATTTTATTCTTCCCGTACATCTTACTGGAGTAAAGCGTATTGCAGAAAGAGTTTTAACAGAGGAAAACATCAAAAAAAAAAAAAAAGTAAGTGGATACTCGATGCGGTCTTATATGAAATTGGATTCAAGCAGGAGGTTTGAAAAAGAAAAATGTTAATACAAGATTATAGAACCCAGAAATAAGAATAATATTTAATCTTTTAAATTTTTACTAAAATAATGCATTGTAGCAATTATATATTTATATTATTTATATACATTTTCATAAAAAAGAAAGGAAAAAACGTAAAAAAAAATTTTTATAAAAAGAAAAGGGGAGAAAATGTAGAGAAATTACTTTTTGTAGTCCCATTACAAAAAAATTATGTTTAAAATTTTGTGTGTGCTTTTGTTTGGTTTTGTTTTCATGAGCGTAAAGGTGTTAAATTACAGTTTTTTTTCTTTTCGTGTTATTTCGCATATACCTAATATGTACATATACCTATAGAACAGAGTTGATTTTTTATTTCTTTTGCCTTATCAATCACGCACAGTGGTAAAAATATATATATATATACTCATCGTTATATTAACTGCTGTGAGGTTATTATGCTGGTTCAGTTATCATATAGTTTGTGATTTTGACTTCAATTTCAATTTTTCTCCATTAAAGCACATGTGAGTTATAGATACTCTTAAAGCTGTGCAAATTCTAATTTGACAATAAAGTGATAACTATCTTCTGGTATTTATTCTTAATATTTTGACTCCCCTTGATGTCAAGCCGAAACGAGAATTCTTCCCGTTTTTTATCTTAAATTCAGCTCAAATGCGATATTGGAAAAAGATAAACTCCTTCTCTTTTGACAACGTCAGTCCAAACCATAGTTCAGATAGTTCAGATGGTACAGACACAATACCGACCGAAGAAGGTGCCAGTGGAATCTCTCAAAGTCATAACAAAATGCCTATGCCATTAAGATCAGGTCTAGTGTATCAGAGACGAACTAAATCCTTATTCGAATTAGGAAAAGACGGTGAAGAATTACGGGAACAACCGGAGGCAATGCCACAAGACGCTAACATGGCTAACGTTGATATTTCAAAAGTGAACCAGTTAATCTTCAATAGTATACCTATTTTAACTGGGGAAATAGGCCCAAGCCACGCACCAGAGGTAACGGTGTTCACCAATTGTTGCAAATATGTAATGAATTGCTTAACTGCCGAAGAAATTCCTATCTTTTTAACTCTACTGCCCACACGTTTTAGAGGTAGAGCAGCTACTTCCTTAGAGGGAACACAATTCGAGAATTTCAGTGCGTTAGAAACCAAGGTTCATAGCAAACTGGTAAACACAAAAAGCTATGTAGTCTTGGTAAATGAAATTCGAGTACTAGTATATCAGATGCCCGGTGAAACATTGACAGATTTCGCAAATAAAGTCCATGCGTTATATAAAAGCTGTCTGTCCCAAATTTCTCAAAGATATAATGGTGAGGCTGCTACAGCAGTACAAGCCGAGTTAACAGAGACTGCGATCTTTGTATTCAAAACAGGGATAATAAATCCCACACATAAAATGTTTCTGTTACAAGACACAAGCATTGAGTTGACCTCTGTACTTGAAAAGGCTCAGAAATTAGAGGAGGCCGAAAGACAGGCAATGTCAATAGTCCATAACCCCTTAGGCATGGGTTTAATGAATCCAATAGCTGCAAGTGGCTATTCAATGTTCCCTAACCCATCCCACAAAATGCCGAGTTCTTTCATTGAACAACAACCAAGAGATCGATATCAAGGGAGGCAGGGAAACCCAGCCCCCAGCCGGGTTGAGAATAACAGACGATATCCGAATGTAAGGTGCAGCTTCTGTAATAGAACCAATCACACATTCGGCGAATGCTTTGAAAGGAAAAAGTCAGGATTTTGCACAAATTGCCAAAACTATGGACACGTCGTTCAGAATTGCAGGAAAAAACTTTTTAACCAAAGACCTAAAGTAAATTCGATGCAATTCAATGAAAGAGCGAATTCACAGGTAGTAACTATGGCAAACACTCCAGATAGATGTGAGTTTTGTCAGAGAAAAGGGCACACGTTAAATAATTGCCGAGCGAAACAAGAGTGGGAGAGTAAAATACGGAAACAAACAAATAACCAGTCGGAAAACTAAAAGTAGGCTTGCGTCGACACCGCGGAAGCCTAAAAGACGATGAAGAAAAATGGTATCAGCCCGCCGAAAATCCTAAGTGTTCAGTAAAATTGCCGTTGGATATAGCAGCTAGATCCACGGTCGAACTCTTAGTCGACACGGGTGCTGACGTTAGCCTTTTAAAAAAATCTACGTTGCGATCGAACACTCCTATCAACGAAAGGAATAAAACAAGCCTCAATTGTGCCTTCGGGGAAGGCGAGACGACAGGAACATATAAGGGAAAATTCTTACTAAAGAATCCACAAACATGCGAATTCCATGTGGTCAAAGATAGCGATGAGGATAACGTTCCATATGATGGGATACTGGGCTATAACTTCCTGTCAAAGACTTGCAATGTTAAGGGTCCCAAAGGAACACTAGAGTTTCCAATAACAGACACGAACAGGGCCCCATTCTCGATACCACTCAGTTCTCACGCTCGCTTAAAGGAATTGAAGCAAAATAGTAGTTTCCATAGGATCATAAGTCAGGAAAAAGAACCTGGCAAAATATCGCTTACACAAAACACAGGGCAACTGAAAGAGATGAACTTACTGAATCAGGTAACTAAGGGATGTTTTTCCAAACCGAGCGAAAACATACAAGCCAATCGAAAGCGGCTCGTAAGGTATGAGACTCAGGAAGCAATTCACATACCTGCACGTTCAGAAAAACTGGTAAAAATCCCCACAAAAATTAATGGTGAATTTGTGTGCTTCTCAAAAGAATTGCAACCAGGTATCTTTATAGGAAACTGTCTGACAAAGTCTGTAGATAAGGAAATAACAGTTGCTCTACTCAATGTTAATGAAAGTGAACAAAGTTTAAATTATAGATATGGAAATAAAACCAATCTTAGATTACGATATTATTGCTTTTTGTTGAAATCGTAGAATATTTCTAAATTAGATAGCTGACTATGTACATACCGAATTACTTCAGGTCAATGTACAAAACAAGAAAAACAATTGTACATAATTGCTACATATGTAAAACGGCATTGCTCAGGAATGCGGTGACCCAATAATACTTACATTGCAATAATTCACAAAATTGGTAACTATTGCAATCCAATAAAAACATTCTCACTGGGGTCACTGCCTTACGAGCGATTTTTGCAAGAAAATTAATTTAATGTCAATTCAGCATTGTAAGCACTTTGTATTTTATGCATTGACTTAGAGTTAGCTGTTTGTATATATAGAGTAAGATTGAGGAAATAAATTCATTCAGTTTTATATTAAGGCTTATAGCGTACTCAGTTAATAAAGTTTACATTAAAATCGTTTGCATATCTTTTGCTAGTTATTCCGCCTAACATATCATCATAGTGTAGCGGTACATTGCACCGTTTACACCTCCTACAAGAAGTCAAGGTTTATGTGCCTTGGTCTTACATCTCAATTTGCATTGGTCAAGGTTTATGTGCTTTGACACTGCAAGGCAGAATAAAAGAATTCTGTATATTTTGGTGACCCCGACGTGATTAACATTCACGTACTTTTCAAGAGAGTCTTATCTTCGCTCACTCAAGTACAAGTAAATCAAGATGAGCCTAAAGGAACTCACTGCTCGTCAAAAGACAACGGGATACGAAATCAAGCGGATAGCGGAGAACTACGGAAAGGATTCGGAATACCGCAAGACATTAGAGTATTTAACCCAGCTTATTACGGCCCTTAACCAACTATGGGATGACTTTGAAAGTGTGGACACCGAGATACGCACTAAGCATGGCTCTGAGCTATCTCACGCATACTTCATGAATGAGTATTACGAAGGAATTCACTAGAATGCAGCGGCTGCAGGAAGAAGAAGAAGCAAGATCTTCACAAATATCACCAGTGACAGAGACGCAAGCCCAATCCACTCAGAAGGAGAATGATCAAACACAACCAAATCCAGTAAAGCAAGTCACAGAGACGCAAGCCCAATCCACTCAGAAGGAGAATGATAAAACACAATCAAAGCCAGTAAAGCCAGTCACAGAGACGGTTATTGGAACGATGCCCCAACAACTGGTATTAATGCAGGGTTTAAAGAGGATACTGACCAATTTGGAAGCACGTGAGCCACTTCGCTCCAAGCGATTTTACATGATTAAAATAAAAGCCATCGAAGACCACTGGCAACAAATTCAGAATTTACACAACCAAAGTTTGAATCATTGGAATAACAAAGATGACGTGAACAATATGGAAGACTATTTTGATCTGGAAGAACAAACACACGACATGCTGATACAACTACATGAATGCTTAAGTCGCTGTCAATCAGATATAGAAGCTGACAGAAATGGATCACCATTAAGAACAGAACACAGCGCAAGACCAATGATGAAACTCCCAAAGGTAGAATTACCCAAATTTGATGGTGATTATTTAAAGTGGAAGCAATTTTGCGACTTATTTACTGAGCTGGTTCACAGTCAACCCATAGCCGCATGTCAAAAAATGTGGTACTTAAAGGGTAGTATAACTGGAGAAGCTGAGAAACTGGGCAGACATTTAAGTATCTCCCAAGCAAATTATCTCTCAGCCTGGAAAGTAATCAAGGACCGTTATGAAAATACAAGATTACTGGTCACTGCACTTCTCAACAAGTTACTTTCGCAACCAGCAGCAACTACTGAGAGTGCCTTCGCAATAAAGGCAATCCATGACACTACACAAGAGTGCCTTCTCGCCCTGGAGAACCTAGATGTCAATACAAGTCATTGGGACGCTCTTGTATTACACATTTTGATAAAGAAGTTGGACAAGACCACACACACACTGTGGGAACAATCACTAACTCAGCCTAGATCACTTTCAACAATAAAAGAGTTTCTAGACTTTTTAGAAACACGGTTTCAGTCACTGGAGGCCCTCGGCGAAGCAACTAAGATAGAAAACAGAAGGCAGCACACGCAGAGAGCATTAACCACAACAGTTTAGACAAACTGTCCATCATGCAACAATGACACCGATCATCAACTCTTCGCGTGTCAAAAATTCCTTCAATTATCGCCATCCAAACGAATTGCACTAGTAAAAAGAATTAATGCATATCTCAACTGCTTGAAGAAAGGTCACATGATGGCCAACTGTCCATCCAGAGGGTGTACTAAATGTGGAAAAAGACATAATACACTGCTTCACATGCAATCTGTAAGTCAACTGCCGACGAGTAATACACTGGCAAGAAATAACAATATTGCAGCAACTACGGCCCAATCATCAAGAAACAGCTTAGTACCATCAGGCAATGAGACTGAACGATCGAACTCACTTACCGCAAAGGCTACGGCTAATATTAGGAATTATATCCTACAAGTACGGTTATCGTAAGGGTGAGCAACAACTCTGGTCAAAGCATCGAGTGTCGAGCCATATTAGATTCTGGATCTCAAATAAATCTGATAACAGAAAGACTAGTTAAAAGACTTGGACTTTCGGGAACCTTCGACAGACTAAACATAGAAGGTATTGGCTCACGAAGGCAACAAGCGCAGAAGCGAGTCAATATAGGGCTAGAATCCCGCATCAATGGTTTTAACACTCGACTAGAAGCTCATATCTTACCCCGGATCATCTCTCCGCAGCCCGCGCACTTGATAGATGTTTCGTCATGGTCAATACCAACAAATATACAATTAGCGGATCCACGCTTTAATCAGCCAGACACGATAGATCTGTTGATTGGTGCTGAACTATATTACTCGATCTTGTCAATTGAACAAATTAGATTGGGCGACGCACTCCCAACTTTGCAAAACACAGTGTTTGGCTGGACAGCAGCAGGAAAGATTCCTCGAATAGCCACCGACCAAACAACCTGTGGAGTGTGTTCAGAAGACGAAACACTTAATCGTTTACGTCAGCAGAAAAACAATGTGAGACACACTTTGTTCAAACTACGAGAAGAAATGAGCATAGTCGCTTCATAGTCAAATTGCCATTCAAGAATAACGCAGTAGAATTGGGAGAATCTAAAAACATAGCATTCCAAAGATTAACAGCCTTAGAAAGAAGATTATCCACTAATCCAGAACTAAAACAACAATACGTACGATTCATGGAAGAGTATATTGAACTTGGGCACATGAAAGAAGAAAACTTCACAAATATAGAGGAACCATACAACTTCCTTCCACACCACTGTGTGATTAAGCCTGAAAGTAGCACTACCAAACTTCGAGTCGTTTTTGCCGCATCTGCCAAAACTTCCACAAATATCTCATTGAATGACGTATTAGCGACAGGACCAACAATTCAGGATGATGTCTTCTCAATTTTACTAAGATTCCGCATGCCAAGATTTGTGTTTACTGCGGACGAAAAGATGTATCGGCAAATACGAGTCCACAATGAAGATAGAAAATATCTGCTTATTTGGTGGCGGAAGAACTCTACGGATCAACTAAAATGCTATAAACTTTGCACTGTGACATACGGCACAACGTGTGCTCCATACTTAGCAACCCGATGTCTGCAAATGCTAGCGGAAGAACAGACCCAACAATATTCACTAGGAGCTGAAGTACTAAAACGCGATTTTTATGTGGATGATGTACTCACTGGAGCTGATAGCTTGTCGACGGCAATCGAAACACAGACGCAGCTGAGGGTCATGCTCCAATCAGCTGGATTTAAGTTGAGAAAATGGTGTGCGAATCACCCAAGCTTGCTGAAGAATATTCCACAAGAGGATCAAGAAATTTTACTAAACTTTGGCAATAAAGAAGAGGACCATATCAAAACAAACCAAAAAGTGATGACTGTGCATCAAAACTGTATGGTGTCACAAAAGCAAGATCACTAAGCGTACGGCATGCTCAGACATCGCACAACTCTTCGATCCACTAGGCATGATGGCTCCAGTGGTGGTCACAGCTAAAGTGTTTCTACAAAGATTATGGGCCTTGAAATGTGATTGGGACGCAGCACTTCCTCAAGAACTTCACACATATTGGTTCAACTTCCGGAAGGTCTGAAGGCTCTCAACAATGTGAAATTGAAAGACATGTATTCGCTCACAAGAACACCAAATCAGTTCAAATTCACAAATTTGCTGATGCGTCAGAGAAGGCTTACGGTGCTGTGGCCTACATCAGGTCGATAGATAAAGAGCACGTCATGAGGGTGCGGCTGCTGTGTGCAAAATCTCGGGTTGCCCCAATTAAACAGAATACGTTACCACGATTGGAACTGTGCGCAGCAAAACTTGCAGCTGAGCTCGGTCAGCGAATCAAGAAGGACCTGAATGTCAAAAATGCACCTATGTTTTTGTGGTTTGTGTGTTTTGTGGTTCCGAAAAACTAGGAACATGCACACTTTGGTTTTATGGACCGACCTGCCTGCATGGCTCAGAAGCCTTATGGCCACCTCCATATACAATAAAGGGTGCAGATAATGATATTGAACGAAGACGAGAAAAATCAGTAATCACATCTACTGTCGTAAGAGAACACACCAAATTACTTGAAGCTATGAACCATAGAAATTCCTTTCGCAAGGCCCAACGCATTACAGCCTACATGTTACGGTTTGTAAGACATGCTAGAACGCGCAACATACATCGTTCGAACACACTTGTCCTGACTGCGCAGGAGCTAATCGATGCTCAAACATTGATCGTCAAGCTGATGCAAGGAGAAGAATTCAAGGAAGATCTTGAGCATCTTCAGCGGTTTGGAGAAGTATCTAAGAATAGTTGTCTCAGCAGCCTGGCACCTTTCATTGAAGACGAAATCATTAGAGTTTGTGGTCGTCTTGAAGCCTCAAACCTATCATACCAAGCAAAACATCCAATACTTCTGCCGCATTCCCATCATCTAACGAAATGCCTACTAAACGACATACATAAGGAAAATCTGCATGTGGATCCACAAACCCTTCTAGCAATAAGCAGACAAATGTTTTGGCCAGAAATCTACCAGCACACAGAGTTCAACCAGCCAGACCATTTGTGAACTGTGGTGTGGACTTTTGTGAGCCAATATGGACTCATTTTAAGATGCGTGGAAAAAGAGCACAGAAGTCCTACATTGCTGTATTTTGCTGCTTCCCGACAAAGGCCACGCATTTAGAGGTAGTAAGTGATTTGCCGACACAAGGATTCTTGGGAGCTTTACGTCGCTTCATGGCTCGACGAGGACATTGCAAAACCATTTATTGTGATAACGCGACCAATTTCGTAGGTGCACATAATCAATTGCAGGAAGTGTAGGAAATATTAGAATCTACAACATCGCAAAATAAAATAAGGACAGCATGTAGCTCTAAAGGCATTGATTTCCGATTCATTCCGCCCCGATCGCCACACTTTGGTGGACTTTGGGAGGCCGCTGTTAAATCAGCTAAGCATCTGTTACAACGCACACTAGCAGCCGCCTCACTAACCTATGAAGAACTAGAGACGGCTGTGATAGATATAGAAGCTGTATTAAATTCTCGACCACTTACACCAATGTCTTCGGATCCGAATGATCTGACAGCGTTGACGCCAGGACATTTCCTGATCGGGGAACTACTGATAAACACCATTGATCCAGCTGCTGAGCCAACAAAGAGCAATCTTATAACCCGTTGGAAACTCGTTTCTCACATTAAAAACGAAATCTGGAGGCGATGGACTGTTGAATATTTAAGTCAACTACAGCACAGGTATAAATGGAAGCAGCGTTGTGAAAATATTGAACTAGGGACTATGGTCCTAATAAAGGAAGGCAATACACCCACACTGAAATGGCCACTTGGACGTATAATCAATATCATTAAAGGCGAAGATGGACTGGTTCGTGTAGCCGACATTCGCACTTCGACTGGCATTCTCCGGCGACCGATTCATCGTCTCGCACCATTGCCTATATCAACTGAAGGCTCAGATTATTCTTCAGTCCAAGATAATGGGAGCATACGAGATAGCGAAAAAACTTCGAAAACTACAGCATCGCAACATCCTGAAATCACCAATGAAGCACCTATAAACTCTAATGAAAGCGACAACAGCAGAACTAAGGCTAACCCTCGGAAGAAACTAAGAAGTTCTCTGAGATCTGCAATTGTGACATTACTTCTAGCTTGTTTAGTTGTACCACCTGTTAAAGCATCCTCTATTGAAGTGAAACCATTTATTCATCAACCAGGGATCTACTTTGAGAACTTAGGGGTAACAAACCTCATAGCCAACGAATGGGACCCCGTCATATTCTATGATATGATGCCATATTGGAGAGAGTATCAGTTCCTGCAAAACTGTACTCAGACACTCGAAAAAATGTGCCAGCATATAAATGAAAGAGTCTCCTGCTCAATAATCATTCAGCATGTGAAACATCTGCTGGCAGAATTAACAACATGCTTCTCTCTGACAATAACAATTCCAAGAGAACTAAAAGGGGGGTAGCAAATTTCGTTGGAAGTATCGCCAACACTATATTTGGTGTGCTAGACTCCGACTACGCTGAAAGAATGTCGCGAACCATAGATGATATTCACAAAAATGAGGATCACTTATTGCAGCTGATAAAGAATCAAACCTCGATTATGGATGCTACTTTAAATGTTATGAAGAAGGAGGAAGAGGACATCGACAGCCAATTTCGGCAGCTGCAACCCAGCTCTCGCATGTTGCAGACCAAGTAAATGGCATAGCAGAAGAACTATATCAAGAGAAGTTGCACCAATCCTTCACCGCACTCAACATGCAGACCACTCTTGCCACTTCTAACTTCTTACGGATTCAAACATCAATTCTAGACGTACTCACAGACACTCACCACGGAAAAATTAGCCCGTTATTGATCTCTCCAATCCAATTAAAAGAGGAACTCACGAGGATAAGAGCACATTTATCTCCATCATTACGACTGCCAATATCACAGGATCATGCTTAGAGGTATTATACCTTCATGACCATCGCGGGAAGAGTGCAGATTAATGATTCACTTGTCACCATCAAACCTTCGTCCCAGTTCCTAGTTATCAATTTACACAGAGGTCAATACTACCCACTGAGTGAAGAAGAATTGCAGTCATGCATCATCATCGAGGACAGCAAGCACATTTGTAAACAAAAACATCCAATATATAAAAGGGGATCAACAGTAAGCTCATGCGAAGTAAGCCTAATAAATCAGCTGCCACAACCACCAACATGCCAGTTGATCAAGACCGGAAATGGACCTCATTGGATTCAATTATATAGTCCTAATCAGTGGATATACGTACTAACGAAAAAAACCACTATCAACGTTGTATGTGGAGACAACACCACGCAACACAGCATAGAAGGCGCTGGAATTTTAAAAATCACAGATAGATGTCTCATCAAACAACCACTAGTGACCATTCAAGATCCATCCAACAGCAGAGCATCTTATATTCCGTCGAGCAATTTGACAGCATTTGTTTACGACATCTATGACAACAAGCTCAGCTCTGGACTGCATGAAACTGGCCCTTATCAATCACATTTGGCTGAAATTGAATCGATAAGGAACGAAGTGATACAATTCAAAGACAACATTGACACATCATGATGTTCATCAATTTGCAGTCGGCTATGGGGCCATTCTACTAACGATAATAATACTCCTGTGTATGATGTGGAAATGCCGAGAGAAGGTATGCCGAAGTCGACTCAAGACGAAGACACCAGTAGCTGCACCCCGGCAAGGTGGGACAAGACGTGTCAACGCTGATCTTGAATGTGGGACAAGACGTGCTAACACTGGGCTAGAATTCAACCCTACGTTCAACGTATAAGGAAAATTAGTTGAATTACCATTCAACGCGGGGGAGAATGTTGAAATCGTAGAATATTTCTAAATTAGATAGCTGACTATGTACATACCGAATTACTTCAGGTCAATGTACGTATAAAACAAGAAAAACAATTGTACATAATTGTACATATGTAAAACGGCATTGCTCAGGAATGCGGTGACCCAATAATACTTACATTGCAATAATTCACAAAATTGGTAACTATTGCAATCCAATAAAAACATTCTCACTGGGGTCACTGCCTTACGAGCGATTTTTGCAAGAAAATTAATTTAATGTCAATTCAGCATTGTAAGCATTTTGTATTTTATGCATTGACTTAAGAGTTCGCTGTTTGTATATATAGAGTAAGATTGAGGAAATAAATTCATGCAGTTTTATATTAAGGCATATAGCGTACTCAGTTAATAAAGTTTACATTAAAATCGTTTGCATATCTTTTGCTAGTTATTCCGCCTAACATATCATCATAGTGTAGCGATACATTGCACCGTTTACACCTCCTACAAGAAGTCAAGGTTTATGTGCCTTGGTCTTACATATCAATTTGCATTGGTCAAGGTTTATGTGCTTTGACACTGCAAGGCAGAATAAAAGAATTCTGTACAGCTTTAAAAGATTTTAGCGCGAAAACTATAACGCGTAAGCTTGCAATGCCGCCACAACAAGAAGGTAATAAGCTCATAAAAGCAAGTCAACAAAATAAAGTTAATGCGAGAATTAAAGCTGGTGCGTTCTGCATAAACACTACGAATGAACACACGGTGAAGGAGCGAATTAAAATTTTGGAGGAAAAAATTTTATGGGATGATACCCTGAACAAGGAAGAAAGAAAAGCGGTGCTTGATATATGCCATGAGTACCACGATATATTCTTATTACCAGGAGATAAATTAACCTGTACTAATTCTATTAAACATGAAATCCCTATTCTACAAGATCATTCGCCTATTAATTAGAAGATGTACAGACTACCAGAGGTACAAAAAAACATAATAAGAGACCAAGTGGAGGAAATGTTACGAAATGACATTATAACTCCGAGCACTAGTCCATGGAATTCACCCCTCCTTGTTGTTCCCAAGAAAGAAGGAGTAAATGGGGAAAAGCAATGGCGTGTTGTCGATTTCCGGAAGTTGAATTCTATTACAATAGGAGATGCATTCCCACTTCCTAGGATAGAAGATATATTCGACCAACTGGGGCACTCCCGATATTTTACTACTTTAGATCTGGCTAGTAGATATCATCAAGTCTTAGTAGAAAAAAAGGATCAATCTAAAACAGCCTTTAGTACTCCACATGGACATTTTGAATTCAAACGAATGCCGTTTGGACTTAAAAGAGCGCCAGCAACATTTCAACGCTTGATGAACCATGTCTTAACTGGGCTCCAAGGTTTTAAGTGTGTCGTGTACCTGGACGACATTGTCATATACGGAAGAAATGATTTAGACCACAACAACAAGCTCCGACAGGTCGTTCCTGGGATTAGCAAATTATTACCGAAAGTTTATACCCAACTTCTCTAAAATTGCAGAGCCACTTAAAAAACTCTTGCGTAAAAATAGTTCCTTCAAATGGTCGAAGGAGTGCGAAAAGGCCTTTACAGAACTAAAAAAGGCATTAATTACTCCACCTTTATTAATATACCCAGAGTTTGACAAACCATTTATATTAACCACAGATGCTAGTGGAGAGGCACTTGGTGCTGTTTTATCTCAGGATGAGATTGGCCAGGACCAACCTATTGCATACGCAAGTAGGACATTGAATAAAGCGGAACGTAACTATTCCACCACGGAAAAAGAGCTATTAGCAATAGTTTGGGCAACAAGAAACTTTCGATGCTATTTATATGGACGAAAATTTACAATCTATACAGATCACAAGCCGCTTAAAGGAATCTTTAATACTAAAGACCCGACCTCCCGACTGATCCGATTCCATCATAAGCTCTCAGAGTATGAGTATAATATCGAATATAAACCGGGAGATACAATAAGAACGCAGATGCATTAAGCGGAATACCCAGCGATAATAGTGAGCAGCCTGTGAACAATAACATTATTAAAGGAACAAATGATAGAGAAGAAGAACCTAATAACACTAAAATAATTACAAGAGCGCAAGTCCATCGTGGAATAGACTCGGAGACTATGTAGTGAAAAAGACAAGAAATTATGTCTCGCAGTAACCCAAATTGAAGATATACTTCCCACAACCCCTAATAAGGAAACTGTGAATGAACGAGACTCCGAAACTAATTCCATTAGTTCAACAGAGTCGAAAGAAGAAGAAAATGTGCAAATTTTAGGTAACCGGAATGATATCGATACCATTCTTCGTAATTACCATAATGCACCACTAGGAGGACATCTGGGAATTTATAAAACCTATAAGCGTATAAGAAAAAGCTACAAACTGAAAGGTATGTTAAGGGATATTCATAAGTTTATTAAGCAATGTGTTAAATGTAGTAGGAATAAACATAGTAAAAATACAAAAATGCCTGTGGTAATTAGTTCTGTCGCCGAGAAACCCTTTGACAAAGTATATATCGATATTGTAGGCCCTTTGCCAGAAACTCAGAATGGCCATAAATACATTCTCACACTTTTGGATGACACAACCCGAATATTCGACTGCGTGCCACTGCTAAATGGAGAAGCATCTACTGTAGCCAACGGATTCTACAAGTTGATGTTGAAATATAAGATCCCAAAAGCAGTAGTTACCGGTCAGGGTGCAAACTTTACTAGCGATCTATTCAAGCGGCTATGCAGGCTGTTTAGGGTTAGGAAACTTCAGACAACTGCATATCATCCTTAGGCAAACGGAGCACTGGAAAGAGTACACGGGCCTTTGATTGAATACTTAAAAAACATAGTGGATGAAAACATTACAGAGTGGGACCATGACTTGAGGAAGCAGGCCATATACGTAACCATGCACCACATGTTGGGGGTAAGCATACTCCAATGGAAGCGCTGTGGGGTTTCTATGACCCACCCCCTAATAATCTCAAAAGGAACCCCGAACCTCTATAATATTACGATGATTACGTGTGCCAGAGGAAAACGAGAATGCAAGTGCTCCACCAAAAGGTTAGGGAAGAACTACTCAAAAGCAAAGTAAAGTCCAAACAATATTACGACAGGAATGCGAAAATAGTTAAATTTCATGTAGGTGACCAAGTTTTGCTAAGAAATCCCAGTAAAAAACACAAACTATCGCCAAACTGGACAGGACCGTATGAAATTAAAAGAGTAGATAGCGAAGTAAACTGCACTCTATAAATTGGGCGAAAATTAAGAAGAGTCCACAATAACAGACTATAATTATTTTAGCCTAAACAAACAAACAAAAATTGATACTGAGGACCGTTAACTAAAATTATTATTATCTACAGATGGTGCTGCTGTGGTTGTTCATAATCATACTGATATCTGGAATAACCGCACAAGTGGACGTGACCTCACTGCAGCCCACTGGCGTGGTATTCGAACCTCTAACACCAACATACCTATATTCCCAAACTTGGACCATTTACACGCAAATTCGGATGATTCAGGAAGCCGAAGTCTTGGGATTTATCGTAAAGTGCGAGACAACAATGAAAGATCTTTGCAAACAGCTAGAAACCGTTGTAGAAGTAGAATCGTGTAGTGTTTGGGACGAAGAATTAACCAAGCAAGTAAGAAAGATTAAAAATAGATTAATGGACATAAACTTGTATATGCAAACCGGGGAAAAGCGAGCTTTAGCTGACATAGTAGGTAGGGTCAGTAAATTTGTTTGGAACTATGGACGATAGGGACGCTCAGGAGATATATACCAAGTTAGATAATTTAGACAAACAAAGCTCTGAAAATGTTCATTTAATGAAAAAGCAAATAAGTATTGTAAAATCTAATTTCAATGACGTCCATCATGCTTTCACGAATCTAACCAGGGGAACGTTTTAATAAACTGGTGGATAGTTTTATAAACTATACCAAAATAACGAAAACTGAAATAAGAAAAGTTCACATTAAGACAGACATCAATGCAATGCTAATCTACATATTACACCAACTTCAACAAATATACCAGAGATACATGAATTTACAATAATAAATGCTTTACACCAACACACACTGCATCCCCTCATATTATCGGCAAGAGATATAGCGGAAACATACACAGAGATAAGTCAAAAACGGCTGACCAATATCCTTGTAGACTTTAAAATTATGAATCAAATAGTCCAGACTGACTCCATACAGGTGAATGATAAGCAATTTATTAGGATACTTCTACCACTCCCCGAAAACATTATGTATACCCTTAATAAGATCTACATACTTCCCACTTCCATTACAACAGAAACGTCGTCGATTCTTGAAATTGAATCGGATTATTTCTTAAATAACACCCAAGCTCATCAATATTTAGAAATGTCGGATAGAGACTTCAAAGAACACTGTAAAAAAATCCACCTCCACCAAGGGTGCCCTACACATCTGTTTCCAGTCACAACCCAAAAGATTAACAGTCAACAGATCAAACTGTATTGCGAACCTGTTCAATAATCACTTATCTGAACCGGCCCTTTGTGGACAAAGAATCATAAGGAACACCCCTAATGTACTTACAAAAATGGTAAAGCAGAACACTTGGTTATTTGTATTCCCTCAAACAAGTATATTGCTTACGAATTGCAGCAATCACTTTGGCCACATAACGCTGAACGGAACTGGAATTCTTTCCCTCAAACAACCCTGTACGTACACTCTAGCGGAACACGAAATACCATTCGAAACTAGTTTCAGCCACTACTCGGCGATATACCAACCCGATCCGTTTAACGTACCTAAAATATTGGTAGACCCCGAGCTCTATCAAAAACAAGATGCTAAAGGTAATGTGAGTTTATAAGTAAACACCCACGGAAATCATAATGTAGCACTTTTTAACGAAAGTCAAGATTTACAAGACTTGGAAAAGGAAATAGATCTGGTGAAGACAGGAAGGGAAAGACAGAGAGTGCAAATTCAAACGCATACCAATACTGCAATAATCGCAATTCTTGTCACTATCATTCTCGGATACATAATCCTAAAATTCTTACGAAGATCGAAGAGGGAAGAACCCACCTTAGCGCGATCCAATCTCGTAATCTTACACCCTTCCTCTCAACTCAAAGGTAAAACCCCGAATAAGATCAACTAAATTGCCTGAAATAAAAACGGCAGATGTACCCACAAAGATAGAACCAATCCCAACACCCAAAGAATTTCCTACCGAAAAATCGCCCAAATGTTCTGTGAATACAAACCAAATAAAGCGAATCGTATATGAGGTTTAATAACTGGATCCAAAGAAGATAACTACATGTGATGAGTATACATATATATATATATATATATGTATAAACTTTAGCAAATAACACGTTTCTCTAGATATATTACTTCTCGCGCTTGCTACAAAAACTAGAAATAGATAATTGAAGTATGTACATATATGACATAAAACTGAAGCAACAAAGAAAGGTAGAAAGGTAAATTTTCTTATATTTTCTTATATATGTATATATACTGTGTTAGTCACCACGATATTACGGCAAAAGTGAAAAACGAAACAAAACAAGACGTTTTCTGTCCTCTAAAAAAGAAAAAGAATAAAAAATACAAATATTAAAAAAAATTGTACCTATATATGTCTGTTTTATCTGTAATAATAAAAAAAAAAATAATAATAACATATACAGGGTGTTTCCCCTTAGGAGGTCCATAGAGCGGGAGGTGAGAGTACTCACCTATATGAACCAAAAATTGTATGGCAGGGGGGGGGGGGGGGCAACATCAACCGTTTAGGAGTTACAGGGTGATTCATAAAAAAAGCTAGGTTTTCACAAAACACCCTGTATATTAAAAACTACAGGGCGTATGGTCACAGTTAAGGGCTGACTGTATGTATGAACTTCATGGCCTTTCCAACGACAGCTCAATTAGTCCCATACCCCTCTCCCCTCAGAAGTTATGAAGGTCTAAACTAAAAATGTCGGATTTTCTTTCCTTTTTTTTTACTTTGACCTCTATTATTTTTGCAAAATGGTCATTAACATAACTTTTTTTTATAAAAACTGTAAACTGCAGACTCTACTCTTTAAGTTGACCTATTACACCCAATGTGCTATCTGAAGCCCTTTAAGAGTTATTAGCTCCAAACCTATTCTCAAACCTATTTTCAAACCTATTCTCAACGATAATTTGTTCCCTTAGCACGTAATTTTAAAAAATATCGTCTTTTTTCGGTGTGACCTGAATAGGTTATGAGTTAATAACTGTTTAACGGCTACAGTTAACACACAGGATGTAATAGGTCAACTTAAAGAGGAGAGTCTGCAGTTTACAGTTTTTATAAAAAAAAGTTATGTTAACGACCATTTTGCAAAAATAATAGAGGTCAAAGTAAAAAAAAAGGAAAGAAAATCCGACATTTTTAGTTTAGACCTTCATAACTTCTGAAGGGAGAGGGGTACGGGGCTGGTTGAGCTGTCGTTAGAAAGGCATGAAGTTCTGCATACAGTGAGGCCTTAACTGTGACCATACGCCTTGTAGTTTTTAATATACAGAGTGTTTTGTGAAAACCTAGCTTTTTTTATGAATCACCCTGTAACTCCTAAACGGTTGATATTGCCCCCCCCCCCTGCCATACAATTTTTGGTTCGTCTAGGTGAGTACTATCACCTCCCGCTCTATGGACCTCCTAAGGGGAAACACCCTGTATATATATACATATTATCTTAGAGCTATACTGTTTTTCTTAGCAACAGGAAATACGCATGTTCAAATTTTGTTCTTAAAGGGAAAATGTGAAAAAAAAATGGTCAAATATCTTATTATGAAAATATTATTAGGATTTTAATTGTGTTACGTAATAACATTACTTAGTCTTTAATTTCTTTAATTTGAAGTATATACATACATAGGGTTCCAACTAAAGTAATCCCTTTTTATCAAACTTATGTACTTAATTTTAAGTCTTTCGTTCGTTTCTGAAAAATTGTAAAAAAAAAAAACAAAAAAAAAACAAATTTTTGATTATGTAAATAAACAACTGCCTTCAGTAATAGCGGCTTCATACTTCCACGTCATCTCGCTAACTCCCCGATTCCGACTTCAGAAAGGGGGAGGAATGTTGTGAATAGAGATCAATCAATTCTTGTTCTGAATATAAATAATCAATTAATCTATGTGAAACAAGAAATGGTTGACATCGCTTCTTGACTAGCTCATTGTTGTGTGGCGAAAAGCAAGACCTTACACAATAAATGCATTCAGGTCTTGCTTAAACGGTGGCACTGTTAAAACTTGCAGTGTATCGCATTTCATAACAAACTCAGAATTATTGGGTTTGTTGTGAAAACGCGTCACTGCGAAATATGCAGGTGATTACCGGCTAATCACAGCGGTGACCTGGTTTATCACATAAAAAAATAAAGAAAAAAACAAAGAATGCGCGGTGACATGGTCGCTGAAAATACTCAAGGGCAGTCTTTTTTGGATTCGATGAAACGAATCAAGTTACGGCTTGTTATAGACGACAAATTAAATACGCGGATATAAATAATATATATATGTAAATAGAACTAAAAAGATTAAGTAATGCGTTCTTGTGACCTGCCGTAAAGATATAACTATTACATATATGTGAATAAAATCAAAAAGATCAAGTGTTGTGATTTTGTGACCTGCTCAACTCAGCCCATAGCATTGGAATCTGTACTGGAGATCTCAACAAAGAAGCATTTGATTATCAATGGACTACCTAAAAATTTCTGAGAGATCATCATTTATTCTGTATATACAGTCCTCAATCAGTCCACGAGGTCTACATAAGTACAGCTACAACTGAATCTGCTGCACCACATCACATAAATCATTAATGTATAGACTAAAGAGGAGAGGTCCTAAGACTGATCCTTGAGGAACTCCACATGTTAAATGAATTCGAGAAAAGGAACTCTTTTTATGACCACCTGTTACGACCTATTTGAAACTTATGTAACTTACTGGATGTTTTTGCCTAATATAACTAAAAATACTCCATGGACTTAAAAATATGTTTTTTTTTTACAAAAGAAAAATATAGAAATTGATGACATAAAATTGATTGATTAGTAGATGAATTTACAAAATCTAAGCGACCAGACAAGCTTTTAACGGCAAAACAACTTTGGCTTAATTTTTTTAAAACATCGAATGTTCATTTGTGCACCGAAATATTTAAGATTGCACAGTATTTTTTTGCATACCAACTCATAATGCCAACTAAGAGAGAACAATTTCTCAACAGTTGATAAAAGAACGAAACTCACTGAACAACAATCAAAACAAAATTTAATTTTAAAGATTTTAATAGTGTTGATTTTTATAAATTTTTAAAGTAAGGATACACGGTGAGAGATCTTTGCTCTCTAGTCTCCGGTATACAGAATCTTAAATCTCCAAAATGTTTACACGGCAAGAGACCAGACCAAAAAATTAAGTCTCTGAAGACCATAAGAAAAAGTCTCTAGAGATATTTCTCGAAGCGTGTATACACAAAATTTATATTTTGTCTCTAGAGATCTCCAGAGATCTGTGTTAGTTGTCAAGAAAGAGATTATTAGATAGAAAGTGAAAAAGCTTTCAAAAATATATGCAAAAATTTTACGGCATAAAGATAACGTGTTTTTTTTTCTATTGACGAAAAAATTTCTCTTCCTTAAGATTTTAGTAATTTACTAACGACAGCATTAGTATTTTCATACCCAATATGATGAAATCATAGGGTTTACTATGTTTGTCAATCCGTTTGTAACGAATTGCAATAATGATAGTAGAGCTAAGTAGATTAGACACCCACGCATAATATTCAAAGTTATTTTGATTTTTGGATGTGCGTCTGTCCGTCTCTCCGTCTGTCTGTCCTTACGATAACTCGAGAGTGCGTGTACTTAAAGAGCTGAAATTTTAAACACCGCCTTTAAAAAAAACGTAAATTTAAGTTTGAAAATGGGTTACTCCTTTGTGGGGTTGCCATACAAAACTTTCATTTTCTTCTATATATTTTGACACCGCCTGAGAACTCGTCAACGTAGAGAGCTGAAATTTTGTACATGGCCTTTTCACAAAAATAGTAAACATTTTCCGACGAACCGTTGCACAAATGTGTGCCCATACGAAATTAGATACCGGCATTCATCTATGGTATCACAAGAATTGGTCTTGGACTAATTCTACCTTTTTTACTTGTTTTTCTTATAAAAGGCATTCTTGATTATAACTTTATCTGAAATAATTTAATGACCATGACTCTGTCATAGGTATTTGGATCCAAAGTTATGATCTCTTTAATATAACGACAGGTATGGTAGTAACTACACATACCTAAAATCGGGACAATTTTAAACGATTTAAAGTCAGTTCAAATTTAGTTTAATTCAGGCAACATGCATCGCAAGACAAGAAAATTAACTTTCAGCAAAAGAAGAACGTTGGGAAAGTGCAAATTTTATTCTATTTTCTATGGAATGACCCTATGATAAATTAAATAAATATTAACAAAAAACTTTGCCCAACTCACTTCACAGTAACTGAAAGAGAAGAACACACAAATAGTCTCCGGAGATCTGGAGGAAACTTCGAAGACCAGAGACCGAACAAGGAAACCTGATTGATTTGAAATACCTACATGACGGGAGACCGGAGACCAAAAAGATCTCTACTGATTTGGTCTCTTTAGAGATTTTTTGCATCTCCAAAATGTATACATAGGTCTCTCGGCCTCCAGAGACCAAGAAAGTGGGCCGGACCTTTAAGGTAGCTAGCCCTATAGCTTCACCTTTCCAGAGCAAGAAAGCTATTTTGAAGGCTATATGACAGACTAAAAAGTATAAAAGGTAATAAGCTGGTATTTTTAGTTCCTTTAATTAATATTAGATAATTTATGATTTGCTTTTACAGAAATAAACTGTATTTTTAATTTTTAGAAGATTTATTTGTGTTCTTTAATGTAAAAGATTTAATTTAGTTCATAGGCATCGTTTTATTTTACAGTTTTCTGTAAACTGACTAATTTAATAATAAATAAATAAAGAAAGACACTGTATAACAATTTGAACCTATTTCATTAAAGTAAAATAGAAAATTATTTGGCTAGAATGTCCTGGTTTCACGCTAAAAAGTCCGGCCTTTCGAGCTCGCTGTCCTATTTAATGATTTTACAGATGGCACCCCTTGTCAGGGGACGCAATTATAGTGCTGTAATTAAACTTTGGTGTGCAACGAATTAAGAAAACATCGTCCTCGAAGTACACAATATCTAATCTACCACTCCAGCAAACCAGGTAAATGGGACGAATATTAAAAATTTACCCAGAAAGTGATGAGCAAATAAGAAATTTGCTTATTAAAAACTAAAAATAATCCATATTATGTAGGTACATATTGTAAAATTTCACTTATTTCGATTGCTATTCACTGAACATTTTTTTAATGCTCTTACAAGATTTTATAGATACAACGCTAGTCAGGCTCCGTATCAACTAATGACGTATGGTTTTTGAATTATTTAACCCAAGAGGAAAACAATTTACTACACATGAGCGGTCTATTTTCTTATTGTTTTTGCGATGTTCCTCATGATTCAATTATTGATCCAGTTTTATTCGCAAAATTCCTCAATGATTTAATTCATCTTAATGCCATAAGGTATTTAATTGAATGAATCTTTTTTGACGAAAATGGAGAATTTTTTCTTTCAAGGATATCTGTTGCCGAAACAAAGTATTCTTTTGTTAGGTCTACTAATTACTTAGATAGCAATTACGCTAAATTGTCTTTAAATGTGTACATAATACGCCTTCGGCTTAAAAAATTATCCATTCTAAGTGCATCTCTATGAAAAATAAATAAAATTGTAAAACTGTACCTATGCTACCATCTATGGAGAGCTTACAAAATGACAACTTATGATGACCATTTTCATATTTCCACACACAAAATGATCCTAATTTTTAGTATGATGCTACTATTTGATTCTTTATTTAATTATTTGATGTTTTGCCAAATCTTCATTCAATTTTATTTAGTTCATTAATTTGAACAAATCTGCTGGTGAAATAAATTGGCTTTTTCAAAATCACTTGAACGAACAAAATGAAGTATCGACAAAATTGATGTCTTCTTCTTAAATACTGACTCCCACAGCGAATCCCTGCAATAAAAAACAAAATCATAACTAGATCACTCTTTAAATCCCATATCCTGCCTCTTATTTATATATTTTAATCAATAATATTAGGAGAAAGAAAACATAATTTGTGGATTAGCTGTTTTCGGTAGTCACAGTATTCAAGAAGAAGACTGTCGAAGTGTTTCCTTTAGGTAATTTGTATATAATACTGCGTAATGCGTATGCTAGATGACAAACGCCAGTCCTTAATAGTCATTTATCCCACCTCTATATCAAATAAACTCACTACAAATTTAAGAAAACGAACTCACTACAAATTTAAGAAAACGGAGATGCCGCTGCCATTTCTCACTAAATGTGGTCACCCACCAAACTCGGGTCAAAACTTGTGAAATCTAAAAACCTACTTACAAACATTATCTACAGATAGCAGTTTTAAGAATATTTTTAAAGCCAATATAAATTATTCAAAACAATTATTTAATGATTTAAACTTGCATTTTTTAACTCACTTTATGTAGAACTCCGTTGGAATATTCCATAGTATCTTCCCATGTTGAGCTCATTGTTTATTTTTTATTTACATTTATATGTAGCTCCGTTTTTACGTTTATATAATAAGTCAATTCCTACGGGATATCTGTTTAATAATTTATGAGGGCAGAGCTTAGTTTAAAAGAAAAAGCTACTTACAATCAACAGGTGCCGTTTCCTCCCCAACGTTCAAATACCAATTCCATTTAACTCCCTCAAACTAAATTCCCCTTGTTTCAATAAGAAAAAAAAATATATGTTCGTGTTTTTTGGTTGGTATCTTTGGAATATTCCAGATTTCCTACAAAGAAGAAGCTTTATTTTCTTTTTCTAAATAAGGAAGTTAAATAATATGTTGGTTACATTTAGGCAATAAACAACACAGGGTGGATATTGGCACTTTTTATGGTCGAGAGTATTCGGGGGGAGGAAAAATGCCGAAATGCCAAATTTCGATCGGGAGTACGGGCAGCATACCAATACAAGTGCAAGCCGGCCATTTTGAAATTTCTCATCGGACAGCTGTAACCCCCGGAATATAATACAAGCCATGAAGTCGCCGAAGTCACCGACACATTAAAAGGCCTTAACGTGCCGGGTACAGCATGCAGTAAGAGCTCACTCTCACTGCTTTTTGTATACTCGCCATGGAGGAAAAACTAAAATTACATCTTAAACAGGTCCTAAAGCCCAAAACTGTCGCCCCATAGCAAAATGAAGTTAAAACAAATTGCAGCCAAATATGTTTTTTTTCTAATAGTTTTAAAAAAAAATGCATGTAGAACAAATTTACGGAAATTATAGCGTTTGAACAAAATACAAGCAACTTTTCTATGAAAAACTCCTTCAGTAAGACAAGGCAAGAAGACTGTGGATGTCGCCTGCTGACCGGCCCGCTGCTCTCTTTTTTCGACTTTGTTCATGGCTTGTATCTTGCGGGGGTTACGGCTGTACAGATGTTTATTTGTGATTCGAGGTGATAATATAATAATTTAATACTCATTATGTGTTGTGAATTTGTGATACAGTTATTGTTTATTTCAAAAGCTGTGACTTAATTGAACACGCACACAATTAATTTCGGTAATCATATAAGGAACTACGCGATGGCACGTCTAAGCCAAATTCCTTCCTTCCCTAAAAAGTTATTGTCTGGGTTGGCCTTAGGAACTCAGGGGCATAATTATTACACAAAACATGATGACATGCCTTGGCAGAAAGGTCTAGCAAAATATTACGCTGCAGCGCGTGATTCAAACCGTTCCTAGACGTACACGTTGCAGTATACATAAATTTGCGTCTATATTTATGTACAGAGAGTACAAGTTTCTCATTAATTTTGACATATCTACTGAGACGCAATTTTTGTATGCTTATGTATATATATATATAAAGAAAAGCCAGGAGAGAGAGAGTATTGTGTTCTCTGTACCCTCTGTACCGTGCTTTCCTATTAGACATCATTTTGTCCCCTTATTGTGGAACGTGGATCGTCACGAGAATATCTCCCAATTTGAACAATTTATACTTTAGCCATAGCCCACACGCGGAAGTGTATATACCCTAGAGAGACTGTCTCCATAATGACTTAATTTTTAATTAAATGGAATCAAACGGGCAGTGTGTCACACAAATGAAGTCCATCAAGGAACCATTTGCAACATTTCGCTTCATTTTCAAATGGACCAAATTTTACTCTGTGTCATTGCAGTAAAAGTGCCACCTACCGTCATTAAAATGAGCTGAATTTATTGGAAAGTTGAAAGTTTTTCCAATAAAGTTAGAAGTGAGCCCGTTTAGACCGTGCCATTTAGGACTAGTATTACGTAGTTCGACTTACGTAGTACTAATATTAAGTGGTATAAACATGCCGCATTACGAAATACTAGTCCTACTTTAATTCGGTTTCTGAAGCGGTATTGACCTACAAAAATTAGTATTAAATGGAGACATTACGTCAAATAAGGAAATGCGAGGCTGTTTGTAAATCGTGACGCCCTTATACATAATTAATAAATAATTGTTGCAGATTATCTTATAATGTTTTGCCATTAGCCTGAAAATTTGCATGTTTTATCTTGGGTATTTAGTAATATAAATAGCAGTATTTCCTCATTCTGATTTTAAATTTTCTTCTATGCTCCATTTTCTTGTGCATGCGGTGTACAAACAAACTCAATATATTATTTTTCATTTTTCTCCTGAAATAGCAGGCAGATCTGACAATTTTGACAACTGTCAAAGCTTTAATACGAGCGGACTAAACAGCAGCAGGATTAGTACTACGTAATTCGACTTACGTAAAACTAGTCCTAAATAGCTGCGGTCTAAACGTACTCAGTGACAGCCATCAGCTGATAAAACGATTTAGAACCTTCGAGGAGGGAACTCTCTCTCAAAGTTTAGAACCCACCCGTTATAATTTTGATATATTATGACGTTTGTGTAGTGCTTTTGTGATATGGTTTATTTGAAGTTTCTCAATTCCTCCGGCACGGCAAGGTTTTGTGGTTTTTGTTGATAATTTTTAGGAAAGAAAAAAATAATAGTATTGTATTACTATATTCAACATGGGTGATTCTCGGGCAATTATAGACAAAAGTGATATAGACAAAGAACTAGCTTTAATTGAATACCCAGGATTAGTAAAAAATGTCGACAAAATGTTAGAAACCCTGGGTGGACTACCGAAAATATCACAAGTGGGTGCTTTTTGAAAGACAATTAAACTAGAAAATGATTGAATTTTCAACCCTCAAGGTATTCTGTGGAGAAAAACGTCGAATGGAACTTAGATTTCATCCCAAAAATGTATTCAATCGACCCGCTTGTGGTGATCTACATCTCACTACTGGATTGTTACTTCGAGTCAAGGTTCGTAAAAACAAAATTAGAACGGAAGAACCATCAACTCATCTTATTGAAATATTGGGGCGTTGCAAAAAAACTGTAAAATTTGATTGTAAGTGTTGTCATATATTTTGGGCAATTTATTGTAGGCGGGGGTATATATAAGAATAGAATAGAAAACTAATTTATTTTCAACCCCGGCCACAGGGCCACGTCCTACAACGTTGGGTATCTCGAAATTACAATAGTGTACATTGGTAGATTCTTAATTGATAGAAAAATACAAAATAAAAAAAAAATTAATTAGCGATTGCAAACAGTAAAAAATTTTTAGTAGTATAGTTTAGTTTAGTATAGTTAGTATTACTTTTAAGTTCAACCTTAAGTTGTCATTAGCTACCTATACTATAGGTATAACCTAGTTACTAATATCCTCTAAATGCTAATTCAAGCTAAATGTGCTGTGTTTACCTCTAATAAGAGATGATTCATGTCATCTGATGTATATAGTTAAGCTTATTTTAAGTTCAGCATTAAGTAGTCATTAGTTACCTTTACTATAGGTATTGCTTAGATGCTATAATCCCCTACTACTTGTCGCTGGTCTGTTCAGTCTTTCTATTTTGCTATTATATTGTAATCCTGTTATATCAAACTATAAATCACACTACAAATATTATATTTTGCTGTAATTTTTAGTGTTGTTTATTCTTAATGAATTAGCTACTATGGACGCTCTAGCCTCCACTGCTCTTACTTGTTTATGTTTCGTTTTGCTGTAATGTGTATCTACTAATGTAACTTGCTATGATGTGCCCAGCGCTCTGCGTGCCTTTGGCATGGGTGCTCAAATAAATGGATGTTTATGTTTATGTATCAAGAAGACAAGATTAATACAATGTTCGTTGCCCTGCATCGTGCTTAAAACGCTTGGAGATCTGAACAAGTATGCAAGAATGAGTATTACATATGGAACAAAAACAAACAAACACAGTAAGGTCCAATATATTATACCTTTGTGGGCTGCGCTGGTGTAGGTATGTTAAGTTTCTAACTTAATGAATGATGGGCATTTAAAATAGTACGATATTTTAAATCCCTCCATGTAGAGTACAGCATATACACAAATTAACGAAGTAGTGTAGTGTCTTACCACAGTTTTTCAGACTTCAAATGTTTGTGCATGACACTACTTTCTTATCCGGTGACTAGGTACCTCTTATGATGTAATTCTCTGCTAGGTATTTGACCATCGCAATGTATAAAGAAACGAGACAAGAAACAAACTACCCATGAATAAAATATTCTATTCTATATATATTAGAAAATGCTACAATTCTCATAGATTCAAATTCAAAGTTTATTTATTACATACCCCGGCATAAGCGCCACGTCACTGACGTGGGGTAAAGCTATTAAAGTATTATGACATAGATAACATAGTTTGTTACAGAATATTAAGTAAGTATAAAATGTAACGAGAAAGTTGAATGTTTGGACGCTCGAATTTAGTTAGTTTTAGTTAGAGTCTACCCTAAGCTAGTACAGGATAAAATGGTAAAGAGAGCTTAGGTATAAAATAGTTGTCAATCTGTCAGTTGCAGATTATCATTAAGTAGTTAGCAGTAAATAGTAAATCATTATGCAGTTAATATTGAGACCATTAATCATAGTATACTGTGCCAGTACTACTTAGATAGTAAGTACCACTAATTCAAAGTATACAACAAAGTTCAATCATACAGTTCAAAAATATAGGTACATTTAAGACACGAATCCAGTTAGCAAGCTCCGTTTGAGATTACAATTCTTTAAACCCGTGGAGTCAGGTACTAAGTTTTGCAAATATATTATTAGTAATTAACTATTCTAATTATGATTACTTGTCAGCTAACGACATTCTCCAAATATGGTTACTGGTTTGCAGCTAGCTGCTAGCACTTAGGAGATATCTACTAGCTAAACACAACCCATGACTAAGTACGACTGATGACATATATATTTATATTTATATATACATACAGCCCAACTGATAATAGATAGACGGCTACATATCGCTCACCATTCCATTTAATTGAGTCTTAATACCATTACATTTAGCTCTGTTTACCACGGTACAATGTTATGTGTAGTGATTGGTCTAATGACTCCTATTTATACTCAAAATGTGTTTTTCGTATTTAAATCTTTTTGCTTAATATTCCTAATACGCTTGATTATCTAGGAATTAGATCAAATGAACCCACAATCACCTCCAGAAAGTTCATACAACCGCTTACATAATTCCTTCCTTCTAAAACCAAATCGTTTTTATACCACTCAATTTTATTACCTTCAGCTCTTTGTGACTATCAATATCTTCCAATTGTGAAAAATGAGAAAACTGGAAAAGACGAGTACATCTATGATAAAATTGTTCCAAAGGGCATACCGGATAAAGATTGGTGGTCGTAAGCACACAAACAAAAGTGTAGTAAATAATAAAAATTTTAATTTATTTATTTCAAGTGAAATTGATACGCCTCTCTTCTGTGCGCCTGGAGTATTTGCACGCTCAGACACTATACACACAGAAACGTTTCGTAAAGATCTTAAGGAGAGCCCATATCCAGATATTTTAGACGTGAACAGAGGTAAACAACTCGAATCTCCGCAATTTCAGCAATTCAATTTGATTGATCCATTTCCAACTACTGCTCTACCGGATGTCGCTAAAAGGATGACAGTGAAATACGTTTCCGATAGTCAATTAGAAAAGGTTACCAAGGTAAGTATGATTTTTTTAATTTACGATAGAATTTTATCGAAACTACTTTTCCATTCGGTCTTTGCTTCTCTAGTTATTCGAAGAATGTCCAATTTGGAATAGAATATCGCTGCTTTACGAGTCGGGGATAAGCAATGATAAAATGAAGACAATTCTACCATCGGTATCATTCTATTTCTCCTCCGGACCATGGAGAACATTTTATTGTCGCCTGGGATATGATCCACGGAAAGATTTTCATAGTAGATATTATCAAATGATTGATTTTCGTATTAGATGTCAGCCAGGAGTAACAGAACATGTAAAATATACACGGGGAAAATTTGTTAGAACCTGCCCATTCATTTGCAGTTTTTTTTTTTTTTTTTTTTTTTTTTTTTTTTTTTTTTTTTTTTTTTTTTTTTTTTTTTTTAGATAAAAGTCAAAGCTAAAGCTAGAAAAGAGGCAAGTAGAGCTGAACAACAACAAGCAAGTCCTTCGAAATCATGGCAGGATCCTGGTCCATCTACATCATGGCAGGATCATGGTCCATCTACATCATGGCAGCAGCCTGGTCCTTCTACATCATGGCAACAACATGGTCCGTCTAAGTCACGGCAACAGCATGGTCCGTCTACATCACGGCAGCAATCACAACCTGTTGTACAAGATATAAATTATCCATATTTCGAGGAAGGACGTCTTCCACGTTATCGCCAATGTATTTACAGAGTAAATTTTAACGAATGTCGTAGAGACAGGATGATATATTGTTAGATTTTATTTATTTTTATTTTATTTTTTAGTATTGTGATCTAAAAGTGCCGAGAATAATTGAAATGTTAGAGAAAATCCCTACACCACTTACTGGGGCAACTTGTAATGAAAAATCTGGTTGGCTTCCATCTGGATTCGATGATCAATGTAGGCAAATACTGAACGCATGTATAAGAGAACAACTAAAGAATGTGCAAAAAACACAAAAAATTAAAGAAGACGAAGAAATGGAAGAGGTGAGTGCAATTTATGCTAAAAGTAGAACAATTATTTTACTCTTCTCATTAACTTCAGAGTGAATACAGTGAGGATGAGGATGATGAAGAAGATAATATGGATGAAGAATTTGAGCAATTACTGGAAGAGATGGACTATGCTGATAATTTACAAGAATAAAATTTTTTTCTTTTAAGATTATGAGTTATGTTGGCATGTGTTTTTAGTAAAATCCCAGCAAGATCTGTACTACACGTAACAGATGTTGAGAACGTCTGCTTATTACTTCAGTATGAGAATTTTTCATGACAAAATCCTATTTTCCTAATCCTTGTTTCGTAAAAAAAACTGAAACTCAATTTAATTAGATCTTCCTGGCATGGTACAGGCAGCAGTCACCTTGAATGATATCAAATTGGTGGATATGCTTCTTGCGGATAATAATAATAATTTATTAGTTTAACAAAGTCACTTTCACAACAATATTTACATTTTTTCTCTTATATAAGATATAATATTCTTTCTAAAATTTCTAAAATGTATTTCATACTTTAATATATCCGGAAACTCATATTAAACATTATGCTGTTCTGAGTTCCTGAACTCCGAAGAGATGGCAGTCTGACGTCTGATCTCAGTTCATTCGGCTGGATATCACGCACGTAGTAAATTACGTCAATTATGTCAGTTATGTCGATTTCTATGGGACTTCAGTGCAACACCAAAACTGAAAATGTTCGATGGGACAACTTTTATAGCAGAAGTGCAACACTGACTTCCCCTACTTTGCACCGGATATTTTCTCCGTGTTACAAATGCATATTCAAGTTGAATTGTCATGTGCTCTGTCAAAGTGTACTGTCGCGATTATTTGTGAAATTTTCGAGTTAAATGCATTAGAAGATTTTATTTGGTAATTTGCCTAAAGTTAAAAAGAAATTTGTTTCTATATATCAATAAATAACATATATTACGTTTGACAGTTCCGTGTATATAATACGTGTGTCCACAAATACAAGGAATATGACAGAAATTTGTCCGATAGACTTTAATGCTCCCAGTTCTCCGCTGCCAGAAAAAGTGCAACACTCAAATGGTCCCATCGAAATCGACATTACACTTATGTCGATTTCGGTGGGACTTCGGTGCAACACCAGTATTGAACTTGGAGATTACTCAAAAAACACAATTTTGCTGCTACCGCTGGCGGCAAAATTTCTTTTTCATTGGAAATAAGTCCGCACAATTCGTTAAATGAAGCTTTTGCCATTCTAAAGTATTCGTAATCGAATTTATCACTTTTCTGTTTTTCTTCAACCAGAGATACAATAACAGAACTTCTTCATTGGAACTAGAGTACATTTGGATAAAAACTCCCGCTCCCGGTGTGAACAATCTATCACGCCTGCCTTCTTAAGCCAGGTCAACGTAAGGTATATTCATGTATTTATTACTAATGAATTCCAGGTAATGCTTACAGTAAGCCTCGCTTTGACTAACATCAGACAGAGCTATCTTCTCTGTGAGTAACGGATCCTGCTGTTCTGCCAGAGGTGGGTGAGGTGCAGGTGTCAATCTTGGGTGCAGCTACTTTCTCGTAGTGCGAGGTGGTAACCGCTGGTCGGTGGTCTTGACGCTGATTAGTGCGCTAAAAGCTGCTCCCAGCGCAAGCCAAGTTGGAACAGCATACGCCGAGGGATGCGTGGCTAAGGGTGTACTCAGTCGCTAGTATGCGAAGTCCGGATGCCAGGCGACCTCCAGTTTTAATTAGCCTTCCTTCGGTAATGCGGATCTCTGCCGTAGGTGACAGTCTTTCTCCTCAACTCGTGGAACTCAATATGGTTCTTAACAAATCCACTCCTAGTAAGTGCGTAACAAATCCATGGATATCTGAGGAATCGGAGAATTTTATCTCTGAGATCTCCACATGTATGGAAAATCTCCTCCTGCAGGAGAGCTCGCCTTATGAGGGCGGTGTGACCCCCATGGAGAGCACTCATGCTCCTCATGGGTCAGGCCAACTTAACTCGGGCGGGCTAGCTGATGTTGTAACCTCAGAGTCGAAAGACGGTGATGGTGGCGGCAGAAGCGGGACTTCTCGAGGCAGGAGTGTTGGAAAAGAACTAAGGAGATGGCTAATGCTGTCCGTGGGCATTCTCCTTCTTCCTCTTCGCAAGTGGTCCGGCTAGGCAGGTAGTGGAAAGGAACGTATCCGCGGTCTAACGGAGGCGCAAGGCGTACAAATCCTGTACGACACCACGTGCTCTATTCCTAGAGCTTGTGTTGTTGCGAGAAAAGACGTTGTGGTGACCTTACTGCCCCATTTGTCCGATATTGACACTACATCGATCAAGCTCTCCTTCAAGAAGGATGGAGTCAATAAGGAAATCCTTATTGTCTCAGTATATTTCCCGTATGACTCCGCCGGAGTTTTGGTTGGTTGTGATGCCAACGCTCATCACATTGTCGGGGGCAGCTCAGACGCTAACCATCGGGGTGAGCAACTGCTGGAGTTCATAACTTCAGCGGACCTGGTTCTGTTGAATCAGGGCAAAAACCAACCTTACCTACCAGCCGAAGACAAGAAGTCATTAATGTGACTTGCGTCCTTCGATGCTTTTCCCCTGTTTTCTGGCTGGAGGGTATCGCTAACGCAAGAGGAGTCTCTCTCTGATCATCGCTACATTGAATTCTGTATGGGTGCGGACCTCATTGAGGTGAACCATACAGGAATCCAAAGCGGACTGATTGGGGGAGATACCATAGGGAACTAGTTTCCACGCTCGCCTCTCCGGCGAGGAGTATTGCTGCCAAAAGGCAGTAGTAAGACTGCAGTCCGCTGTGACTGAGGCTTTCGGACATTGGAAGGAAACCATTACCGTCCGTGGTGGAACGGCAGCCTTAGTGAACTCCGTAAGGCTTCCAGAAGGCTTTTTAATAAGGCCAGGAGGACTGGCTCGAAGGAAGACTGGCAGTTCTACCGCAAGACTCAGAGTAACTACGAGAGGCTTGTTAGGAAATCAAAAATACATGCCTTTGTAAACTTCTGCGAGGAGCTTGACGGATATCGTGAACGAGTTAGGATGCTCAGGGCTCTTAGGTGTGACGGATTTCCCAGACTGTAGGCTTGAAGAAGACCTGCAGTTGTGTGGCGAACATCCCTACCTCAATGCACTAGTGATGATTGGTCCACTGCTGCCAATGTAGTTGATGTCGAGAAGGTGAATTGGTCAATTTCAATCTTGTAGGCTTTTAAAGCCCCGGGTCCAGACGGTATTCTGCCGGTCCTTCTTAAGGCTTTTGGATACGTCCCTGAGGTGTGAGGAAGGTAAGAGTTGCCTTCGTTTCGAAGCCTGGTAAGGCTTCTTACATGGACCCGAAGAGTTTTCGAACCATGAGCCTTTCCTCATTCCTTTTGAAATGGCTGGAGAGGCTCGTGGATGAATATATCAAGGGAGTAGCCCTAAAGACTTCTCCCTTAAACACCTCACAGCACGCTTACCGGAGGGACAGATCTACGGAAACGGCTCTCCATTCAATGGTTACTGTTATTGAGCGGGGACTTGATCATGGACTGTTTACCTTGGGAGCGTTTCTGGACATCGAAGGGGCTTTTGACAGGACCACCCCCGAGTCGCTATGTGAGGCGGCTCGTCGACATGGTGTTGACCGCACTGCTGTGCGATTGATCGACCAAATGTTAAGACGACGATACTTAACTGTGGAGGTGCGCGGCCGAACCTCTCTCAGTGTGCTGGTGGAGAGAGGCTGCACGCAAAGTGGCGTGCTTTCTCCAGTACTCTGCTGTATGTTGGTTGACTCACTCATCACGGTGCTGAAAAACGTGGGATTCTCATGTGAAGCGTATGCGGATAACATCCCTCTGCTCATTTCCAGGCACAGCATGACTGCTGCCTGTTCCTTCATGCAACGAGGCCTCAATATGGTTGAGGACTGGTGCACCCGTCATGATATGACAGTAAACCCAACAACGACCAGCTTGGTGCTCTTCTCCAGAAGACGTAAGCTTGAATACTTTGTTCTTCCAAAGATTTTTGTACACACTCTGCAACTCTCTCATATCAAGCACCTTGGAGTCTTCCTTGACTCGAGGCTGACATGGGGATTGCACGTAGAGGAAAAAGTTAATGCGGCTACGAGAGTCTTCGCTCAATGCAGGAGAACCTTTTGCTGCACATGGGGTATGAGACCCGATGGTTGGGCACTGGATGTACACCTCGATCATTAGACCCATGCTTACATATGCCTCCTGTGTATGGTTGCCGAGGACGCTTGTGGAGACTGCGATCCGGAAGCTGGCGGGCCTGCAAAGGCTTGCTTGCTTGGGAATTACGAACTCCATGCGATCTACGGCTACTACTGGTCCTGAAGTCTTACTTAATCTGCCACCCCTGGATCTTGTCATCCAGACAGATGCCAAAAGGGCTGGGTGCAAATTGCGCTCAGGGGAATGTTGGGAGGACGGCTGAACTGGCTTTTCTCATTGCTCTCTGGCGTATAGGCTGGACTTGGAAAACCCTCTAGCCAGTATTCCACGTGACGCGATGGTACCTGAGCTTCGTTTCGGGCGTCATTTCTCTGTGAGCTTTCCTGTAAGGGAATCGTGGACTGAGGAAAGTGCCTTATCGAGCCTTCCCCGGTCCGCTCTAAAAATGATCACCAACGGCTCTCTCACTAATGATGGAGCTGGGGCGGGTGTCTACTTTCCTGAGCCTGATATTGGGATGAAGTACTCACTTGGTAGACACACCACTGTCATCCAGGCTGAAGTCTTCGCCATACAATGATAGCGAAGTTAGCCGTTAGCCCTTGATATGCAAATCAAGGGGAAGGACATTGCTATCCTTTCGGATAGTCAGGCAGCCTTGATGGCTCTGAGTGGCCCTCGGATAACACCTAAGTTACTGGGGAATTGCAGGTCGTCTGTGGATAAGTTGTGTATCCACAACAAGGTGTCCCTTCTGTGGGTTGCTGGTCACATGTGGATCATGTGGAATGAGGGTTGACCGTTTAGCTAGGACTGGCTCTGATTCTCCGTTCGTCGGACCGGAACCCGCCGTAGGCGTTGCCACCTCGAGTATCGGTCTCTCATCAAAGCGGATGCTCATAGAAAGTATCAGGTGGGATGGGCAAACCTGAGTACTTGCAGCTGTACAAAACTGTTTCTTGATGGGCCTAATGGGAATATCTCCGATTTTCTCATGGGGCTCTGAGGGAAACAATGTAGAACTGTGGTTGGCATCATCACCGGCCACAGCTTACTTCACGCTCATCTAAGAAGGATGGGAGTTGTTGACAGCCCTGAGTGTCTGTCCTGCCTGGAGGGAGAGCCGGAGACAACCGAACACTTTTTATGTGCGTGTCCGACCTTCGCCCGGTGCAAGCTGGATACTCTAGGATCTGACCTTTTATCTGTGGATGAGCTGCAAAACCTGCCTCACCAAGACCTGATGCGCTTCATTAAGAGGACAGGAAGGTTTTGGAGAATGGCCTTCTAGCACGACAGCACAATGGGCCGCTATGGCCTCGCCTCCTTGCTTGGGATAGAGTCGCCTTATCTAAGTCAGGCATGCCCCACTGAGGATACGGTCCCTGCCACTGGCATATATAATATGGACCGCTGACACTACTCGATTACCTGATTACGTTACATCTGCCAATATTAAATCTAATTTGACTATTGCACTATTGTTTTTCCTGAATAATTATATTTTAAAACTTTTTAGTCTATTCTTTGCACTTAAGTGTTAGTTGGCCGGTAATAGGTACTCTTACCCTACTTGACAACATTTATTCCTGTAAATATGCGAAACATCGATATTAATTCCAAACCTTTATTTTGCTAATATTATACAGTTATTACATTTTAATTCTTTAGTATTACAACTTCTCCAATAGAGCCTTGCATATACCTCCTTGTTTTTGAAACCTTTTGCTAAGTTGTCGAATCCACAACATTTAAAGCACCTTTTAACGGGTACATACTCTCTGATAAAACATCTGTCCCATCCTTTATTATTTTTTTTTCATGACCATTACCTTTTTATATGTACAATTCAGGCTCCATTTCTATTACCGCATCTTACACTCTCTTTTGTTGACCTCTGAAAAATCTCTCAATAACGCTGTAATATTTCCCAATTTTTTCTTCAAATTACTTTTTGCATTGTTCCTTTCGATGGGTCATCTCGCAATTTATCGCCAGCGTAATTTTTAACTTTTCTGTGATTACTTTCACGCAAATTTCCATAAATCCTCGACAGTTATTACATATGAACAGAATATTTTGATTTGCTACCATCAATTTAACATAATATTCCGCATACCACACTCGATAGAACTTAAGCAACGGGATTTAATTATCATAACTCATCCAGCGTCTTTGATCGCCCCGTAATCAAGAGCTCTATACCACAATAAATTTATTATCAACGATAATTACAAAACCGCGTCGTCACTTTTTTCCACTTTTAGACTACTGAAATTTAAAGTAAGATTTTTTCACTGTACAAGAATATTTTATAGTTCCAAAAACGCGCGCAGACCGTTTTAAAAACATGTCCGACCAATCCGATGTCTCTCTCGTTTTAATTTATACAAAAAGTTTCAGCTGCAAAATATTTGCTAACAGTAAATTGAATTTATATCCTAAAAATGGTTTATTGCCCCAATTTCAATGTTAGTGTGCCCATTGAGGCTGCCGGATGAAAAAGCAACTGCAAAACTTATATGCATCTAATTCCTTGTCCAAATGCCTCAATGAAATAACAATACATGAAGTGCGTTTCCAGTGACTATCAAACTAATGTCTCTGGAGCTCTGAGGCTCTTACAGGAAGTATAGCCGTTGCCCAGCCCAATTTCGACAAGATCTAAGCATAAGGTCTTCTTTACTGGCTGATAGAATGGTTCGTGGTTTGTAGGAAAATATAAAATGATGTTTTGTAGCACTATTACATGTATCGTGATCCCAGCGACGCGGTTTAATACCCTCACGGTCGTCGCAAGATCGGAAAGATCTGCTGTATGGTTGTAATTCCTGTTAACAATTAAAGTAGGTCGCCATTACTGATGAATAACATCAGCCCAAGGTGGTTGCTGTCGGGCCCACCTAAAACTTCGTAAAACTAATTATAGAATTTAGAGAGCTTTGAAAAAAATACTCGCTGTATCACACAAAATTGGAAGGAACAATAAAAAAACGGAAGTAAACCCAAGAGCACAAATGATTTTGAGCATAAGAATAAGATCTTGATACGAAGGAATTCAGTATTCCTTCAAAGCAAAGCATCAAACTTATGGAAAAAGTAACATAATTCTTTATTAAAACGATTCACCGATAAATCAATTACAAATTGTATCGTATTTCTTGATTTTATTTATAGATTAAATCCTTTCAAGTAATTAACATTAGTTTACAAACCTTTTGCGGTCCGGCCCAGAGAACAGAAAACTTGTTTAAATGCTTACTTTAGTAGTATTCTTCTTCGCGATACCAGGGTTTTACTGTGTTAAATTTGTTGGTAAATTTATAAGTAGATTTTGTCCTGCAGGCAAATATGCAACTTGTCTGGACCTTGATAATTGATAAGCAATATCTTCGCAAGCTTCAATTCGTCGCAATTCAACTAGACCATCTCCAGCTTCTGCAAAGGATTTAGCTAACAATGCAGCAGCCTGTGCATCACCTTCTGCCGATATAATTGTTGCTTTCTTTTGTTGTTCTGCTTTTTCTACAACGAAACGAGCTTTTTCGGCTTCCTGTTGTGCAACCTGCTTCATCTCGACAGCAAGCGTAAACTCCCTACCGAAGGTTAAATGTGTTATAGAAATATCATCCAAAATCACACCGAATTGTGAGGCACGTTCTGTTAAGTCTTCAGAGACTTTTTGTGATACCATCTATTGTTAATTTTTTTTCGAAATAAATATTAAATTACATCTTAATGAAGAATAACACAAAAAGTAGGTACACTTACTTCTCGCTGAGTAATTAATTCACCAGCATCAAACTGAGCAACAACAGCTTTAAGTACTTCTGTTGTAATTGAAGGGAGAACTCTTTCATCGTAATCTACACCGAGAATTGTGTAAATCTTAGGAAGTTGATCTGGAATTGGCCTGAACAAGATACGAAGTGTGATGTTAACATTTTGCAAATCCTTACTGCCAGTCACAACTGGGACATTTCTTGGTTGTGATCTAATATCGTAAATAATTGGACGTTGAACCCATGGAATAAAGAAATGAGTTCCTTCGCCGACTACCGTGTCTTTAACCCCAGAGAATCGATCGAAGATAACAGCTCTATGCCCTCCGTCAACATTATATAATGCCGAATTTACAACTCCTCCCAAAACAGCTACTCCAAGACCAAGTTGTCCAATTCGATTGAATATTTGTCCAGCCATTTCTATCAGATAGAAGATATCTGTTAATTAACATATTACAGTTAATGGGTGGGGTGAAATTATAAATTGAATGGAAATATTTAGAATTTCGTGCAATAAGGGTAAAATTTCATCACAATTTGAGGTTATGTTATGGAATGATCCGGCTTGATATTTGGGGAATATTTTTTTGCTGCTCTAATTAAAATTTTTTGAAGAAATAATTATTAAATATTTCACTCACTTTTTTAAGCACTTTTTACAAATTTTACTTCAAAATATACACCGACTTGGTTAAAAAGTGTGGAAACATGCGAAGACTAGTTAAAAAGAAACCCAATAAAAAAGGGAGAGCGTTCAACATTTTGAAGCTTGTCATTTGAGGTAAAGGAATGCGATGGAATAAAGAAAAACGAAATGATAAAAAGAGTTCTGAAATCTGAGGCGTGAATTACAAGCAACTTCGACTGCGACTGAAACTAAACTTTGCTCAAGGAACTTTTATTTTTATTTTTTTCATCTGCAGTTGACATAGTTGACAATTTAACTCCTCAATTTTAAATTTAAATTTCTGAAATTTGCTAATTAAAGGCTTATTAAAGTTAAGGCTTACTTCAAACCAATGAATAAAAAAACAGTTAACCCGGGGATTACACGAGAACTGACACAGCCTTGTATAAACCCCTACTGACTAGTTTTTTTTTTCAATAGTCAGTACTGACTAGATGTCTGGACAGTCAGAACAGATTAGGTAATAAACTGTCAAACGTGAAATTAAAATGGACCAAACTGAAAATCGAAGTATGAGTACACGCCCTTATATTTTTCGGCAATAAAATTTTCCTCTTCTACAAGAGTCGTTACTTTGTTATACTTCGCTGAAAATAAAAGGTAAAAGCCATTAATAAAAGATTACAAAAGTTTAGTAGAAAAGAAAAGAAACGGGTGCAAAAGTTCCTTTTTCTATCTCTGATTTGGAACACATCCTCCCCTTAATTGCTGTCAATAATGACATGACAACAATGTTAAATGAATTGTCAAATAAAAACGTTTTTAGAAATTGTTTTTTTTTTTCAACTAGAATACTTTTCATGTAAAAAATGGGAAAAGACAAAAGTAGGAAACGTTTGCCAAGCTCCAGTTCGAGTAGCTCTGAAAGTATTGATAGCACAGAAGAAGAACGCATTCGAGATTTAAAAGAACGTGATGAATTCGCTGAGCGTCTTAAAAAGAGGGATGAGGATAAAACTAGGAAGGTGCTGGAGTCTTCCAGTAGAAAAGCATACGAGGAAGCTGCAAAGCGTCTTAAATTGGAGCTGGAAGATAGAGAAAAGATTTTACCACAATTACGTGTCCAATCTAGAAGAAAATATTTGGAAAAACGTAAAGATGATAAAGTTGCTGAATTGGAGGCAGATATCATTGATGATGAATACCTTTTCGAAGAGGAAATGTATAAATTTTTAAATGAAAATAAATGAGATTATTTTATACCACGTTTCTTTACAGTTTAACAGATAAGGAGAAAAAGGAAAGGGAGTACAAAAAGCAATTACTTACAATAGCAAAGGAACATGAAAAAGCGCGAGAACTTGAGCGGGTGCAGAGATATCACATGCCTCAAGATGTCAAGAAATCAGAAAAGGGTAATTTTATTAAATGAGCAAGCTTAAATGAAGTCTTTTAAGCGCAGCTTCAATAATTAATATATCCGTGTCTTGCGTTCGATTGCCGTCCAGGCAGTTGTGGTAACATTTTCATTGATTATGCATTAGGAATAAAATCAATTAGCAACAAATAGACATAATAGTTTTGTGGTTAGCAGTCTAACACTTCATATACCATGTCTCTGAGTTCTTTAATCCTTTTTTCCTGTCACATCTATCAGTACTTCGTCAACATTGGCAATGAACTTAAGGAAAAGTTACCAACAAAGTCACCTACTGCAAATAAAAGGCAAGCAAAATCAATTTTTCTTGAACCATCTGATACGGCAGAAATAGAATTTGTAATTAAAAGTCTCAGAAAAGAATCTGCACCTGGGCTTGACGGAATCACTACGAATGATCTTGCTGTTGCGGCTGATATAATAAGCCCGACTTTAGCCAATCTTGTAAATCAAACCATCTCAACCGGAATTTATCCAAATATACTAAAGGAGACTGAAATACTACCAATATATAAAGGTGGAGATAAAAAGGATGTGAGTAATTACAGACCAATTGCAATTCTCAGTTGTGTTGGAAAAATATTCGAGAAGATAATTGAAAAAAGACTCAGGAGTTTTATAAACAAAACTGGAGGATATGATCAGAAACAATTTGGCTTTCAGGAATACAGCGGAACAGAGTCAGCCACAGCTGAGACAATGAATGTAATCAACAAATATCTAGATGAAGGTCTATATACTGGAGCAATTTTTGTAGATCTTAGAAAAGCCTTTGATACAGTTGACCATGATCTTCTTCTGAAGTTTCTGGATGAGCTTGGAATAAGGGGTATAGCCAATAAACTGGTGGAAAGCTATTTAACCAATAGGAAATTGTTTACAAAAATACAAAAAATACATAGCGATCCGGAGATTCTCCGCACTGGTGTACCACAAGGCTCCATCCTGGGACCTAATCTCTATTTACTATACATAAATAACATGCAGAATGCAGGAATTAAAGGAGACTATCATATATATGCATATGACACAAACATTATGTATGGGGCGAAAACAAAAGAAATCCTTCAAAGAACTATGAACGGGGATCTCATAAGATATAAGCAATGGACAGATGGAAACAAACTTTCGCTGAACGAAGAAAAAACCAAATTTATAATATTTCGTCAAGTCAATAAAGAAGATATTGACCCACAGATAAAAATTGGATCCATGAGCTTGCAGAGAGTTAAGGAAATAAAATATCTTGGTCTTATATTAGATGAGCAATTAAGGTGGAACAGTCATATAAACACCAAAATTAATAAAATTATACCGATGTTGGGCGCTATCAAAAGAATGAATTTGACATTAAATAACAAAACAGCAAATCTAATATATAATGCTCATGTACTATCACACATAAAATATAGCATACCTATATGGTCCCAATGCTCCAACTATATAATTAATAGAACACAGATAACTATGAATAGAGCTCTTAAAACATTATATAATATACCTTGGCTAACGTCTACAAAGGAATTACTAAGAAGAACGGAAAAACTTAGTCTAAAGCAAATAATCTTTGTGGAGAAAGCTAAATTTGTCTATAAGTTGAAAAACAAAAAAATTAAAACAAACCTCAAAATCACTACGGCAACAGATCTCCATACGCACAATACAAGACAGAGGAATGATATAAGAGTAGAAGCAGCAAGGACAGAAAGGGTTCGTAAAGGATTATTGGCGACATCCAGTAAGATCTTCAACAGACTTCCTATTCAGATTAAAATCAGTTCGAATATAAACATCTTCACAAAGAAAGTAAGAAACTATATATGTAGTCTTCGTGAAATATAACTAAGTTGAATTAGAACATGCTATTCTTATTAGGCTATATATAAGGAATAAATAGATTGTAGTTAATTAAATGAATTTCAACCTCTTTCTTAAACCAGCTAAGCTGTCTGAAAGGGGGATTTTGAAAAAAAAAGGATATTAAGGAATTGTAACTAAGGCTAATAGTAATACTGATGATAATGTTGACATTAGAATAAATAAATAGATAAATAAATAGATTGCGTTCATCTGTGTCTGCAGATTTTTTACATTGTTCTAGCTGTTAGGATTTGGGATTCATTCAGGGGGAAAACGCTCAGTATTTCCCGTAGACTTCTCGCATATAGTAACTCTGCGAAAGAATTTTCATCTCTGCTATAGAAATACAGACGCGCTTATGTCTTAACTTCCTCTGTATATCCCAATGCTTCATTTTTGGTTTTTAAAATTGACCTTTTGCTGAGAAATTAAAATTTTTATTACATTTATTAATTCTTTATTTTTCAGAGGAATATGTTGAAATCGATGAAAGAGAAAAGCAACCAAATTCCGAGCAGAAAAAATGGGAATCTGAGCAATTGGCATCAGCTATGTTTCAGTTTGGAGCTAAAGATGCTAAGGCGAAAGAAGAATACGATCTCCTACTAGAAGATCATATTGAATTCATTCAGGCCCTTACAGTGGACGGTTCCAGGCATAGGGAAAAAAAACATGAGATTTCTGAAGTGGAAAGAAAAAAATTAGATATAGAAGAAACAAAAAGATCTTTACCAGTGTATCCATTTAAAGAAGATCTAATTGGAGCAATTCGAGAACATCAGGTGAAGTTTCTATTATTATTAGAATTTGCTCATTATTACATTTTTTGAATGAAGATTTTGATAATTGAAGGTGAAACTGGATCTGGGAAAACAACACAAATTCCTCAATATCTATATGAGGCTGGATTTACCAAAGATAAAAAGAAAATTGGATGTACACAACCTCGTCGTGTTGCTGCAATGTCTGTATCAGCTCGTGTTGCACAAGAAATGGGTGTAAAACTAGGGAATGAGGTTGGATATAGTATACGTTTTGAAGATTGTACCTCAGGTGAGTTTAGTTTTTAGCATATATAAAGAAATAGGAGAAAACTAAAAATTCAAATTATTTTAGAAAGAACTGTTTTAAAATATATGACTGATGGGACCTTGCACAGGGAGTTCCTATCTGAACCTGATTTGGCTTCTTACAGTGTTATGATTATTGACGAAGCACATGAACGTACTTTACATACTGATATTTTATTTGGCTTGGTAAAAGACATAGCCAGATTTAGACCTGAGCTGAAATTGTTAATATCTAGTGCAACACTTGACGCTGAAAAGTTTTCTCAATTTTTTGATGATGCTCCGATTTTTAGAATACCTGGTAGACGATTTCCGGTAAGTAGGACGTTTAACAGTTTTTGGACTTCATTCAAAATACAATTTTCTCTTCAATAGGTAGATATTTATTATACAAAGGCTCCTGAAGCAGATTACATAGATGCATGTGTTGTATCAGTTCTTCAAATTCATGCAACTCAACCGCTAGGAGATATTTTGGTTTTCTTAACAGGTTGGTTGGTTGGTATTAACTTGCTAGTTAGATTTTCACTGTCTGATAAATTGTAATTTATTCAAAAACTACTATGGTTGTGTGTGTTGCCTAGAAGAATTCTATATCTGAGTGTTTCAAGATAATTCGTACTAAAGTAATAGTTTTAGGAACACAATTTTCTGCATAATCCAATTTTGGATACTTCTTTACTATCTCTAGAAACTCTAGGTAAAGTTCAGCTTTATGTTATTCAATGGCTCGTTTTTCCAAAACTTTATATTCGGACTTGTAGTTTTTCTCTCTATGTTTATTTGATTCTCCTTGGTCCTATATAGATCTATGAATAATGATGAAAATCTTCATTCATCTTAAAAATCTTCTCTTGGGATAGTGAGCGGACTTCTACTGGGAAATGACCGTGCTGTAATACCCATTCGAAGCTCTATCAAGGTATTGGAATCTTAACCCTGATCTTGGTGTGTTAATTGACTCCCAGATGTCATTCTGGCAGCATATAGATTTTATTGTGAGTAAAGCGAATCATCGTCTTGGCTTCATCTGGCGTCGGGCTGCAGAATTTTCTGATTCTTATATTCTCAAAAGTCTATACATCTCTTTGGTCAGACCAATCCTAGTATTGTTCTGTTCTATGGGATCCTTACCATACTATTCATAGCAACAGAGTCGAGGGTGTTCAGAGGAGATTCACTAAGTTCGCCCTGAGGAAGCTTAACTGGAGTGACGATCTGCTCCCCTATCATGTAAGATGCCAATTAATTACCTACAAAATTGTTTGCCTTTTCCTGCTCGAGCTATCCTACTAAGAACTTGAGGTTCTTTACCATTCTGTATGTTCTTCACAGAACAAATTACTGCCTTAATGGTCCAATTAGTCGGTGTATTCGATAATTTAATCTCTGTAGTGGCATAACAGACTTTAATGAGGTTCTCTATTAATCTGTAAGTAGCTTTATGACTTCTTTCTCTTATTTTATCATCATTTCATCAATTAATAGGTTTGTTATTTTATTAATATCTTCTGATATTATTATGCTATTGCATGTAGTATTGCAAGTAAATATAGTATTTATCCCTAACAATATCTTATGATCGCTTTCGATACCTCAATCAATACAGCTATATAAAATTTCTCAATTTATTCTATATCTTACTTACAATATTTCAGGTCAGGATGAAATTGAAACGTGTCAAGAAGTTTTACAAGACCGTGTAAAGCGCCTCGGCTCAAAACTGCGTGAATTAATTATTCTTCCTGTCTATGCAAATCTACCGAGTGACATGCAAGCTAAAATCTTTGAGCCCACACCACCAAATTCACGAAAAGTAATCCTAGCCACAAATATTGCAGAAACATCATTGACAATTGAAAACATCATCTATGTCATTGATCCAGGATTTGCAAAACAGAATAATTTCAATTCAAGAACAGGAATGGAATCCCTGATGGTAGTACCAATATCCAAAGCATCAGCAAATCAAAGAGCAGGCCGAGCTGGACGAGTCGCACCAGGAAAATGTTTCAGACTATATACAGCATGGGCATACAAGCATGAATTAGAGGATAATACTGTACCTGAAATTCAAAGGATAAATCTTGGTAACATCTAATTAATTATTATTTTCATATCGAATTGTAATTTTATATCTGCCCCAATTTTCAGGAAATGCTGTACTGATGTTAAAAGCTTTGGGAATAAATGATTTAATTCACTTTGATTTTCTTGATCCGCCACCACATGAGACATTAGTTTTAGCTTTGGAACAGTTATATGCTCTTGGAGCTCTAAATCATCATGGTGAATTAACAAAACTTGGACGAAGAATGGCAGAGTTTCCAGTTGATCCTATGATGGCAAAGATGCTTTTAGCTAGTGAAAAGTGAGTGATTTGATAAGAAAATTATAAGAAAAATAAACATAAATTAATTTTTTGCATTTTCAAAGATATAAGTGCTCCGAAGAAATAGTCACAATTGCAGCAATGTTATCTGTCAACAGTGCGATTTTCTATCGACCTAAAGATAAAATCATTCATGCTGATACTGCACGAAAAAATTTTAATCACATTCATGGAGATCATCTCAGTTTGCTACAAGTCTACAATCAGTGGGCAGAAACAGATTTCAGTACGCAATGGTGTTATGAGAATTTCATTCAGTATCGATCAATGAAAAGGGCCAGAGATGTACGTGAACAATTAGTTGGATTAATGCAACGTGTTGAAATCGATATGGTTTCAAGTCTACCAGAAACAATACCAATACGAAAAGCAATCACAGCCGGTTACTTTTATCATGTCGCTAGGCTATCGAAAAGTGGAAATTATAAGACAATAAAACACAATCAAACTGTTATGATTCATCCAAATTCGTCGCTCTTCGAAGAATTACCTAGATGGGTACTTTATCATGAATTGGTGTTCACTACCAAAGAATATATGCGACAAGTTATAGAAATCGAAAGTAAATGGTTGCTAGAGGTGGCTCCGCATTATTATAAACCAAAAGAATTGGAAGATTCTACAAATAAGAAAATGCCGAAAATATCTGGACGTTCCACAATGACTGAATAAGCAATTTTATGGCATTTAATGAAATAAAATTATTTTAAACTTCCAATTAATGTTAAAAAAGTCTCTTGTATTGTTCTGCTGGAGAGGTTATAATACATACGTTTTGTACATAGAATTTCCATACCGTCAATCGACTAAAGTGCACCTATCTTATCGTAACAGGACAAGGTCGTTCACAGAATTCGTAGATGTAGCTTCTAGCTGGAACGCTGTCATATTCTTACCCAAGATTTAGATAAAGTACCATCGCAGCAGGCTTATCTGAATTATAAATTCTTTTTACAATTTTCATTTCTTTGGGAGTGTTTTTTTTTTATCAAGGAAAATATTTACTAGAATTCCTTCAGTTGGATTGATTTAAGAATTGATTTTTGTTGGGTTTAAGTGTAGTCCACATTTTTCTTTGAGTTTTGCATTTTTTTGTATTCGTAGTTTAGCTCAGCGAGTTTTGTTGAGTTGAACCAAAGTTATATTTTTCTTTGCCTCAAAAACTAGTTCAACTCTTCATGGAAAAGTAATTTTACCTTATTGCATCAAATCTTGTAGGATTATTTATTGAGGGTTTTGACTGGTATTATGTATACTAACGATAGTTGTAGCAAAGAAGTGAGGGCGTAACATAAGAGATTCGGGGTTAAAAGACGAGTAAAGTGTTGATATACATTCCGCCTGAACGCATTTAGGTTGCATGAGGAAAGTAAAAGAAAAATAGGAAATGGTATACTGTTCCCCATTCGCACCTATTTGCGTGGAGAAAGAGTAGAGTCACAACAATAAAGGACAGTACGGCCGATTTTGGTTTTGGCAGTGAACTAATTAATATAGAGAATTTTGCTATGAAAATTCATAGGGAAATAAGTCAATCTGAATTTGACACAGTTTGCTGCTAAGTCTGCAGCTCGAGAATTGAGTGGAAAAAACTTTCTGCAAACGAAAAATCTTAGAAAAAAGAAATTTCATTGCAACAAGAGGGCGCTTCAAATAAGTAGGAACCGTATAATCGTCAGTACGGTTTGGTTTCTGCCTGCCGTACATGTCAAAGCAAACAGCCAAGCTGACCTGACGATTATACGGTTCCTGCTTATATGAAACGCCCTCTTGTTGCAATGAAATTTCTTTTCTCAAAGATTTTTCGTTTGCATAAATAGTTTCTTTCACTCAATTCTCGAGCTGCAGACTTAGCAGCAAATTGAGTAAATTTCAGATTGACTTATTTCGCTATGAATTGTCTTAGCAAAACTATGAAATGCTAGTCCCGCATAGGGCCAATCTTGCTAGGCATGCAAGTAAATACGTAGTATTTCGCCTCATATTGTATTGTATTGTATTTAATTAATAGTTTTAAAAAACTTTTCTATACATTTGTGAACTTAAAAATAATAATAATTATAATTCATTTGACTACTTCTCTATACTTATTTTAATTATCGCTTATGCGAATGAATTGTATTAACTTATACTTAAAACCTCGAATTCTTGATTCCAATTTTAATTCTGATGGTAAGTTATTAAAAAACTGCAATCCCTTGTACATCAAAGAATTTTGGGTGCTGCTTCTATTCCATCTGGCGAGTCTAAAATTCTGATTGAGACGCAAGTTATACGGTTGGGACTCAGTTACAAGATTTTCTCGCAGATATTCAGGTAGTATATTATGCTTTATTTTAAAAATAAACATCATTGCTTCGTACGTAAGACGTTGTCTAACATCCATCCACTCTAAGGTCTCCAGCATAACTCGAATCTGAGTATATATGTTGCATCTCAGAATCACCCGCATCCCTTTATTTTGTAAGAGTTGAAGGCGATCCTTTATATCGTTCGAACTTGCATACAGGAGGGTCGAGCAATATGAAAAATGTGGCAAGATTAATACGTTATATAACATTAAGGCATTTTTAAAATTTAGAGCCGGTCATATTCTTTTCAGGAATCCTGTTTTTTTTAGCTATTTTTTTACAAATATAGTCCGAATGCTCTTTAAACTTTAGTTTATTATCTATTATCACCTCGAGATATTTAAGGCTCTCCACGCACTCAATACTTGTGCCATCAATACACCCTGAGATATTGTCCACGGAGTTCAACTTCATACATTTGGTCTTAGATAGATTTAATTTTAATTTGTTTGCTTTCAACCATTTACTCATGTTTTCAAGGTCCTCATTTAACTGTTCACACATAAGTTTCATATCTCTTCCACTTATATATATTAAAGTATCGCCAGCAAACAACGCCACTTTACTGAACTGAATTGCACTTTTAATATCATTAATGTAGATAAGAAAGAGAATGACTCCTAACACTGATCCTTGTGGTACGCCGATATCCACTGTCAATGGGTCTGATAATATGTTATTAACTTTTGTTCTCTGCGACCTTTCCTCCAAATACGATAAACCATTTAAGTTCCACTCCTCGCACACCGTACATATGTAACTTTTTTAACAAAATTCCTCTATCCACAGTTTCAAAAGCGCGTTTAAAATCTAGGAATATAGCCACCACAGCATTGCCATCATCTATTTCCTTTTTCCATTCAAATATTAGCCAATTTAAAGCTGTTTCGCATGAATGTCCACCCCTGAATCCTGACTGCTCCTCTATCAGCAATTGGTTAGCTTCTATGTACTCTACTAGTTGATTCCCCACATGGCGTTCCAAACTCTTTTCATCCCCAGGAATCATATTAATTGGTCGAAACTCTTCGCACCTTATTGTATTATTCACTTTCTCAATTGGAATAAATGTCGACTCTTTCCAACATCTAGGAAAAATTCCTGTTTGTATAGATAGGTTTATGATTTTCATTAGGATAGGGCCTATTATCTCTATCGACTTAAAAATTATATCACAGCTCAAACCACTCGCATCTTTTTTGTTATTGCACCTTTTAATTATATCACAGATTGTAAATTCATCACAGTAATGTATTTGAAATCTAGCAGTTAATGTGGTAGTAGTATTTTTAGTTTATATATGAGGTCAGCTTGGCAATAGAAAAGATGTGACCAGTCCAGTTATGATTGCTCGAAATACCACAATGCCAAGAATATTCAAGTTTGCGATAGACAAACCATCCATCAAACAAAACATGTTGGATGGTTCAATGGATTTAGGTTTGGCTAGAATGGCAGTATACCAAAATACTTCAAAGACTCGAAATATCTAGAGTAATGATCTATGATCCGACAAAGTTATAGAGGAAATAGTTCCAGCGTTGTATACGGTACGAGTAAGGTTGCTTATTAATTGACCAAAATAGGAATGTTATTGGCAATCCTTGATGTTAGCTTCAAAATGTTGTGTGATATTGATATATTAACCTTAAACCGAAGCCTTTCTTTTTTAGGAACTGGCTGCGAGCAAGTTACCATACAATTGAAAAAACTTGTAAGTAAAATAAATAAAGCGGGGGAGCTTATCCAAGGAGAAGGTATAGCAATTTAATACCAGGGATGCGAAACAACCCACTACAAGATTCTGCCGGCTTAAAAATATCGAATTCTTTTAAATAACTAAAAACTTGTGTGCAGGAATAAATCGGCGGGAATGAAAAATCTGCCAGGCCAAGTGGAAGTGGCTTCGCTCCAAACAATGACGAAGAAATAATTAATAACATTGCAAGAAAGGTTCTTGGCTGGAATCCGCAATCCGTGAGAAATTTCTCGTAAATGTAGATCCAGAAAAACTTGAAGGTGAATCATTTCCTTCCAATATCCTTGGAAAATTTAAAGAAAGGATTTCAGGAAAATCTTATTTAATTATACACAGTTTTAGTAAGTTATAAAAATCTAAAAATAATAAGTATTAAAAAAGTTACTATAAAAATATTGCGTCATTCTATGCTAAAATTGCAGTGTTTTGAGGCTTTTCTTCGTAGCTCAGACTGTAATTTCATAACGTGTTAGTATGGGCAGATTGTAAGCTGCGATTCTGTTGAGTTTCTTCCTCTTCTAGTAAATCATCAAGAATTGCCAAAACTTTCTGACGAAAGTTCCGATTTTTGCGATCCGTTAATTTTTTAATGTGTGGCAGCAAACTCTTCAGAAAATATAAATCAGCATCTTGATGAGCAAGTTTTCGTTTTTTGTGCTCTATCCAATTAATAGCTGTTTCAGACTCGGACATTACATCACTACTATGTCTATTTGTCTTCATGGACAATTTCACCGAATTTCCTTCAATTTCATGGCTTCCTCCAGGAGTGCTAAAATCATAGCTAGAAGGTTCTTGCGGTATTTCATTGTACGGAATATTAATTGGTGGATCTTTAGAATCTTGATTTAAGTTATCCATAGAGCTTTCGGAAATTTTGTCAATTGTGATTAGATTATATTCACTGTTGCTGTTGCTTCTGCTGCAGTTTCTGTTATAACCCCTTATTGGGGTTTTTAATAAAAATTGCATATGACTACTTAAGTAGTACGGTTTTTTAGCAGATGTTTTTATCGATCTAAAAAATGCCGTTCTTAAATTTCTCCATAGTTCACGTAACGTATAAACTATAAGTAAAAGAAGAAGAAAAAGATAGATACATTTTTGTATATATATATACTCAGAACTAGAAGAATCTAGATTTTCCATACAATTAGAATAATATGTAAATTTGTTATCTCCTAATGACTATTACAAGTCCCATATTATAATTCCAATATTTGAGCATGAGAGCGACAAGTATCCCATTTGTCCATATTGTAAAATTTTGAAATTATTTGTTTATCCAGCAATTTCTAGATGTGAAATAGACATCGTCTGTTTCACTTATAATTCAGGAAGGTCAAAGCAGAATGGACACAGTCATCTACTACCATTTGATTCACTATTTCCACTAACAAAATGTTGATAAACAGTTAATTTTAGCTTTGGAAGAGCTATAGCTAAAATCTTGAACGCACTCACGCTTATTACTATCTCACGAAAACGGTTTCAGAAATTGTTTGGTTTAGTTATTTATAATTTATCTTCCAAATGTTAAAGTTTATTGCACTGTAAGAAGAAGGAGAAAAAAAATATTTTAAAAGCGAAAGCCACAACTTATTTATTTAAAATCAAGACAAATTATTATAACCTTCGATTTGAAAAATAATATCGAAATTTTCGGTCCGATTGATCGATTAAAACTTAAATCGAAATTGGTTATTGGTTCATGCTAAGGAGCAAACTCTACTAGAATTAGAAATGTCATCGAGGAAGACAAACTTTCACGCAAAATTATTTTGGCATTTTTTGAAGAGGAAAATTGTAATGGAAAATCTGAATGTAAAATCTGCTACAACATATACATACATACCTGGCTCATCGAATTTATCAGAAATATTATTCCATGCCTTCTCTGTTGCCTTCTTGATATTGCCATTATTTCCAAATCGAGCCGAGTTCCACAGAATTTCATGCTTCTCGATAGCATTAAGAAATTGTATATTAAATGTGGGATCATCCGGCTTCATTCTTGTCTTAACTTTTCTCAAATTTATTAAACTCGCTGGTCTAGTAAATAGACTCAACTATGACCTGTGAGCTGAACTGAGTGTTGACGTCGAGCGATATCGATATGCAATACAGGGAGAACACCGCTTTTTATATCACATTCCCGTAAGAAATTTATATTGCTGATACGATATTCCGTCGATGTAAGAGTGTGGTGTGTGGACTATAGTAGTGTAGCACGGAGAAATTGTGTGTGAATGAATGAATTTGTTAAATTTTGTAGCGTATCTTAGTAGGAATGGAATGAAAATTTAATTAAGATAAAAAATGCAATCTGCGATATGAATTGCATGCTGAACTCACCGTGTCGTGCATGTTTTATGCTACGACTTTATTTTTTTATAGAAAAGCTACATAAACATAAATTTATTTTACTGTAGCAAAACAAATCATAAAAGATAAAAGAGAATATAAGTAACATTAGCCTAAAGTATAGTCTACTAGTAAGAAACTAAAGGAGATGCCCATCAACAACAATTTTCGTGCCAATCTCAAAAATGTGAAGTTTATACACATGCTACAAAAAATTCACATTGCAGGCGGATGGAAAAAAAAAGTTTATGCAAGGGATTTTGGCGCGGTTTTTGAAAGTATATACCAGCAGCAGCATAGTGAGAGCTAGTAATACAAATTTTTTTTTTCAGATTCCTGGTTCCCCTATTTCCATCTTCGGTTGCCCAATAAATTGCCTTAAAATGTCATTTTTGGTAAATCCATAATAAGAAAATATATTAAAATTCTTTTACTTTTATCAAATTTACAAACATTCTTTAGTTTCGTACCGTAACCACAGATTAGATATATACAGATATCCAGCTTCGGAAAATTACCCGGTCACAGATTAGATATATACAGATATCCAGCTTGGAGCAATCAACTGAAAAATTTCCGAATTCAATTTTTGAATTACCCCTGCATGTCACCACTAATATCCCTCGGATTATTTGCAGGGTATTTAATTGATATCCATCCAAAAAAGAGATAGTCATATATTTTCAAATGATTTTGACAATTGTGAATGCTGTCATATAAATTAATTATTTATACAATTTCTAAAATATTGTAAGAAAGCACGAAGGGGTAATATTCTTATAATTACCTCCAACTATTAAATGTTAATTGCTTGTAATTAAGCTACAGTAAAAAGCAAATAAGTGTTCTATTATAGTTCCTATAAAAAATGAGTACCGAAGATCTAAGCAAGGGCGACAAAATTCAACGAGGATTTCAAATGTTGGTTTTCACAAAATTTTCAATATCATCTCATATTTTGGAAATAATTTCACACATATTTTAATAGAAATTGGATGATTCTTCGTGACGCTGATAGTGGAAATATAATTTGGCAAGAAAATAAAGATTTCGCATCGGCTGATATTGAACATGAAGCGCGGGTGCCGGTAAAAATCCTTGATCTTCGTGCAGTTTCACGAGAAATTAATTTCAGTACAATTGAAGCAATGGAAAATTTTCGCCTGGATCAAAAAGTTCTCTTGAAAGGACGAATAATGGCATGGCAGTCAACAATTGAAGCTGCTCCAGAATCTCAAATGATGCCTGCAAAAGTTTTAAAGTGAGTAGGTGGTGGAATTTTTTTTTCATTTTTCGTAAGTGGGTCACCTTAGCTTAAAAATATTACTCAAGCATGACATGAGCTGGGAATTAAGTTTCACTCGTTACGTGTGTGGGTGGGTGCGAGTCATTAAATTGGTGCAAATATGAAGAAAATCAGATCTTAATAGAATTTAATTCCAGATGGTAATACATATAGCTTGAGCATTTTTATTTTATTAATGATAATTTTCGATTATTGGTATTCGGGGCTATGGCTGAGGACCCTGCAAATTACTACATATCAATTTTACAAAAATTGTTAGGATCATAACTTTTTATTTTTCTTCCCTTACAAAGGTTTAGACCTCTAGAAACTTAAAATTCGGAACGTCCGATAATACTATAGTAGATCTACTTAGGCAGTTATGTCTTAAGCTAGCAATGCATATGTATTCGCCTAACATATTGTTTATAAATCTAAAATCCAAGAATTTAATTTAAAAAAAATACTCATTTAAGTCTTTTCTCTTTTAGCGGCAATGTAACAATCGAAACTAGTTTCTACGATGGTGAAATACTAATAACAAAATCAGTGGTTCGTTTGTACTACATTTGAACCAAGGATAAAGAAAAAGTTACCTAACTCAATTTACGTGCATCAATTACATTTAAAAGAAAAAGGCATTCCCTAGCCGGGATAATTCTGTGATATTAAAATTCCCGCTAGGCTAACATTTATACTCATTACACATGCATTTAGCACGAGTCCGGTCTAATACACATTAAAATGAACTTATTATTTTTTAAGCTTAACATTATTTTCTAACACTCTTTTTATTCCTCTATTTTTTAGGAATTATCTATGTACATCAATTAACACCACTAAATTAAAGCCATGAATAAAAGTTTATTATTATTTATTGTATGTTATGATTTTATACACATGTTTTGAAGATTTGTTAAGTACTTAAAATAAGATTTCTTAAATGTTATTGCTTAGCAAATTCGCTGGTATATTATTATTATGTTTACTGTTAAAAATGTAAACTGCGGCCGTTGCGATCTATACAAGATATTTTGTTATATTCCGCTTGCCGTTCTCAGGAAAATCTTGATCTCTTTATGGTCATGCCTGATGGTTTTTTAAAGAATCCACAGCCCAGACTTCGTGGATCTATCGGGAGCAAATCCTTGATATTCCCAACCTCTACAAAATCTTTTGTTCTATCTACAATGGCATTGATTTATTGAGACAAATTAACATATATACATGACCTCTTGCGGGTCAGCTTACGTCTTTGAAGCCTGGTAAGCAAGTCTTGCACATTCTCAAATCAACACGCTCAACAAATTCATCTTTATTACAGAAATTGGGGCAGTTATTATCTGTGGCATTAACCATTTTGTCTTGTGTGTATAATTGAAGTCATTCTGTAAGTATATAGCTAGATCTGATCTTGACAGCCTTTTTGATATAAGGTCCATTCTCCTTATAAAGAGAATGTTATTGTTTATGCTGTAATGTATAATCAGTTCTTCATTGCTAACCAATCAGACAAAAAGAGAACTATTTGCAATCATACTTACTTCCGTGGCAACTATATCATTTAAGTCTAGAGTATTAAAGCCCACTTTTAAGATTTTCTATCAGCTCTTTTATTACCATCCGCCAAAAGAATTCCAATGAACCCATTCATGTGAGCAGCTATTTGAGTTCTGATGGTAAATTATTCGCGTGGCAGTGTCCCGACTTTTTAAGCATAGCCCCTGTTTCTACGCGAATGTCGTAGAGTCAATGACTCTCTTTTATAATGCACTTTTTATTCAGACAAACATTATCAAAGGTCCTTGCGGTATCAAGGAAAGTACAACAATTAATTCCCCTTGTGAAAACTTTTGCATTCCATGATGCTTCTAATCCTTGTTTCGGATATTTTTTATCTTTTTGTTATTACAATTATTTGTTAATTATTTCAAAAAGTGTTTTATCTCTGTTTTGTAACTGGTTGAATGGAGCATAATGGGAGCATTGAAGGAGGATTGCTCTTTCCGTTTCAAATCTTAACTTTACAATTTTATCTCTAAAACAATAAATTGGTGCGTAACACATATTTTACTTTTTTTTTTTTTTTAAATGCCCTACCAACTAAAAACGTTCTGAAAAGTTTGAAATTTTTTGTCAGGGTTTAAAAGAAAGAAAATTAATAAAATTCGTTTCTAATTGTTGATCTACTAATAAGTAAAAATAAATATGTGCCTAATGCTAGTTATCCTCTTGTGTTTTATAAAGAGGTTGGTACACGATCTTGTACGAGTGCACAGAAAAACTGGGCAAGGTCCCGAATATTGCTTAGTTATTCTCAAGAAAGTTGCAAAAAAATTTCTTAATTAGTACCTAGACATGATTCGAATAATCGGATTATTGGAAAACTAAAATAAGTTTTAATTTTAATTTCGCATACCTGCTTGCAACACATTAAACAATAAACACACGAAATTTGGTAATGTTACACCAGCAAAATGTTGTTAAGAAAAGCACTGAGAAAAAAAGCGATTGTTTTAATAAAAATAAAATTTTTTAATAATATTTTTGGTTACTTTTAAAATTGAAAAAGCCCCTGAATCATCATTAAAATTTATTTTAGATATAGAACATAGTGGCAACGTTTTCTAAGCCATCTACATCTACAAAATTCAATTATTTATAATGTTGGAAGACTCGGAGATCTTATAAAGCTCACTACTCATTTTTCGCCAAAAATCGGGACCCCTATCATGGATATGAAGTGAAGAGCTCCACTCGCATTCACCCGACTTTCGAATGCAATTGTTAGGACCCACGTCTAAGAGCGAAATGTAATAACTGGGATTGTAATTTCTCAACAGATATGCGATCCAATCCAGATCAATACTAGGCATGGAGCAAGACAAAATCTTACGGTAAATTATTAACTTCACTATTGACTAAGGAAGATGGATAACAGATTGTTGTCGAGGTCGGCCATCTGCGATGTTATTAGTTTTGACCACACATCAATGTTCGAGCACGGAAAAACTTCTCTCAGTAACTTGCAAACTTTACGTGACATTACAGATATGGAGCGGGAACTCAAAGCACGTTGTGCACCGTGAGCACGAGTAAATACGGCCAGGAAGTGAGGCAAAAATATGCAATCATTAAGGTAATCAAGTGGAAAATGCAATCTTTTAACATGTTTGCTTGTAGTATCACGTGATGCGGCAATGGCGCTTGTCCCCAAGGTTGGTCCACTTTAATTGTGCGCTTGGAAGACGCCCAAAAAACCTCCAGCACCAATCCTAACAAAGTCCGCCAAAAAAACACCAACTAAAGGAAGATGTCCGGTCGGTGTCCATTCTCACTGGGCACTCCTCTCTCAGGAGTCACCTTTACAGGATGAGACTAATTGACGATCTTACATGCAGGGGGTTCGGAGAGGAGTCCGAAACAGTGACCCACTTTCTTTGTCACTGCTCGGCACTCAGGTATACGTTACAGATTCCTTGGCTCTCACATCCTGGACGAGTTACACGATGTCGGCAAGGTGGGCTGGGGGCCAATACTGAAATTTGTAGGAGCCTCCGGCTGGGACCTAGGAGCGTAGCTCATGGGTCTGGTAGGTGAACAATGGGCCTTTATTTAGCCTACATTTCGGGAGATCCCTCGGGATCGCAAACCTGTATTTCAATCAATCAATCAAGACGCCCGACCCAAAAACGCATATAAAGTCCTCTTCGGACAATGCTAGAGAAAAGTGCATCAACAGCAACACAAATTTTGTTAAAAAAACCGAAAATGCAACAAACTCGGCTTTTTATTTTATTCAATTAATTTTTCCTCTTCATTTTCAATCAGTTCAGTACAATTCTCGTCTACTGGCCAACCTTGACACCATTTCACTTTTTTTTTCATTTTTCACCCAATCTATCTGCAATGTTCAGCTAAAATAGTCCTTTTCGCAGATCTTTCCAAAGATTTGTTTGAATTTACCAAATTTTTCCTTAAACGGAAGTTATGGGCAAAAGACCATGTCTGGAACAAAACAAATCTAAATGTAAATTAACCATGTAACATAGAATAGAAAAGTATTAGGGTTAGGTAGTAAAAGATAGTTGGAGTTTACAGTTGTTTATCAAACTAACAAAGGAGAAGGAACGGAAATGTTAAATAACATAAAATGTAAGATACAAAAGTAAATATTACAATACATTCTGACATTATTAACAAAAATGCTAAGGAACTAATTTGCAGAATTACTAAGAAAGTGGGTAAGCCCAAGGAACATAGTATATATCTAGGTAAAGATATGAACGTAAAACAAACAAATGGATAAAACACCATAGCGCAGAGTGCCACCGCATTATAAGACAATGTGCAGGGTATGATGAGCTTCGTCCATTAGACATATGTCCGTAATAATTTTTTTCTCATACTTCCCTTAACTTCAATGCCTTGAGTAAGGGTCAATAAGGTCAAGCAAAGCTAGCTCATTGAACAGCTTGTAAGAAGCAATTTTCCTTATGGATTCCGGAAGGGAGTTCCAGAGGTAACATTCTAATATGTCTCCCACTATTCGTGTCTTTTCACGGCTACTCAAATAAATAAATAAATGTTAAATCAAACCGCATACAGGAAACCATCTAATTGACTAAAACATGTAGCAACAAAGCGTCTATTATGACCTTATATATTCACATTTTACTAAAATAATACATAATTTTAAATATATTTCGTTTACATAGCCTTCTTCCCAAAAATTGCACAACAAATAATTTACTAAGCTTTGGAAGACTCATTCTATGTTGAAAAATTGACATTCAAAACAGCAGGACCTTTCATCTCCACCGCATTCACTAAATACATATTGATAATTAATTATTATAATACATTTTATGAAAAAAATAGGAAAAACTTACAAAAGGCAAACGCATGCTGTGCAAAGAAATGTCCCACATCCTATACATGTGTAGCCGCAAAATTCACATACAGCTAAGCTACAATTTGAACAATCACTCTTAATTAAAGCTAATTTCTTACAGCATCTTGAAGGTAATCGTACAACGAGTTGATCTTTGAACTGAGTATAAATACGTTTTTTATATATCGTCAATTGCATACGAAATAAATATTTACCTGTGCTCCTTCTGCTTCTGGATATTGAACAGTTCCATTTGCAAATAACTTAACATTTTTGTGGTTAACAGGGAGCGCGGATAATTTCCCATTATATAAATTTCTAGCACCTTTTAATAGTAATTGAATAGTTCTATCTAAAGTTTAATAGTCGTCTATTAAATAATATTAGTATTAAATTTATGTTTTTACCTTGAATTTCTCTCATTTTATCGTCATTACGAGAGTCAATAAGGTGTTAATTGACAAAAGTTTTCTTTTGAAAAGATGGATTTGAAAAAATGGTAAATTGAACTTTTCAGTATTTTGGATATTGGAAGTACTATTAGAAGAAATTAAGAATATGTACTTAATGTACCAGATATTTAGTAATTTAATTTGTATATTAATTGCGAACCGTCTTTCTTGTTCCTTATATAGTGGGTTCTTTTAGTTATATCTCGTGTTACTTTTCGGTAACTGTAACAGTTTCTCTAGTGGAGTTCAATATAGCAGTTCCATATTGTACTCGAACTTTAGTATTTTTAATATATTACAAAGGTTCTAATAGATTATTTATTTAATGTGATTATCTTACTCCTTTCAGATAAGTCGTGTGCCGTGAAGGCCCCTAATTGGCTGTGCAAGAACGTTTTCACTCCGGCCAAGAAGCTCATCAGTTGCTTCCTCATTCCTACAATGTGGTTAATTATCTATTTGGTGTATATTAATACACAAAGGTAAAAATCTACCTCTGGAACCGGAGCATATACTTGAAAATGTGCCCACGGCGGCACCAAGAAGACCTAACTTCAATATAACTCCCACTCCCAATAAAAGAACTGCAGGAAGTTACACAAAATTATAATTAGAAAACTACAGACCAACCCAAATAATTAATTAATTGATGGCAGAATAACATCAATTTGAAACCTTAGTACATTCAGTAGGACCTTCCTCTGTAAACAAAACAGTCAGCAATAAGAAAAAAAAAACGAAAAATAAAGAAATACAACCAAGTATGCTATCGCATATAAAAAATTTATTAAAGAAAAATGGGTTAGTATTACATTATCTTATCCTAAAGTTACTACACACACAAATTATAAAAAAAAATTTTAAAAAAGAGGCATTCTTAGAAACCACTTGCCGTCCACCTAGCAGCATTGATGGAGCAAAATGATCCGCACACACTCTCAAATTTTTTACTTTGGAAAGATCAGCCAAGATATCTGATCTTCCCAAAGCATCTAGCCAGCTGATCACCCTAAAATACGAAAATATTTTAATGTGTACTACTTTGTAAAATCATTTATAAATAAAGCATGTAACAATTTTTGTATAAACTACTGCTTTATATGACAGCGTAGTTTCAACATACCGTTCATGTACGAATATTCCCAAGGGAGGTCGTAAAGTATGCTTAAACAACATACGTTTCCAGCAGAATCGGGAAAGTGTAAATAAAAAATTTATAATAATATTAAAAGATATGGAATTCTTTATATTATATGATTTAATGGTCATTTACCAAAAATAAATCTCCTCAATTTCTGGAAGGTATTGCGAATATTCGAAGCTCAACAGAACAATAATGTTCGTGCAATGAACTCAAATTTAAACATTTATAAAAAATAAGTTGCTTTTGATTAAAATATTTATGAAATCGCGTAAATATTCTTGAGGACTCTCTTATATAAAAATGGAATTAAAAAATAATACTCTTTCTTTTTCACTTTATCAGGCAAACCATTAAACATTTTTAAACCCTTGTACAATAACGAATTTTGCGTTCTAAGTACATTGCATTTGTGCAACCTCAAACAGTGATTCTTTTTACTTATCCAGACCTGCATAGTTATACTCCAAACTATGATTTTGCTAAACAAATAGTGTTATATTGCAATCCTTTCTTAATGTAGATTATAACTTCCCCTGTATGTTTAAACTAGATCTGCAGTATACATACTCGTATCCAGTAAGCTCGATTTCACTGTTATCAATTAAATCCGTTATATGAGTCTCCGTTAACAACAATAATTCTGCCTTATCGCACGGGCCTATATTTCTTGACAAACCCTGAATATTCAAATAAGAACCTAATAGGCCTGTACTTACTTTCTCCCTGATTGGTTGCTATGAAATCTTTTTCTTTGCTATTGCGAGATTTCTTCTAAATAGTTCACAATTATTATTATTATCAAAGTATGGTAATTCAAATTTAAATTAAGTTTTAGGTAATTATTTATCTTCTCACAATTCACGCATCGATATGTAAGGACTGTGCAAACTATGCCTTTATGATCACCACTACATTTAAAAAAAAATTCTTTTCTTCCAGATCATAATCTTCACTTGTATTGCAAAAGGCAATGTACTTGTAACATCTCCTCACATAAGCTCCATCCATTACTTTCCCATCCTAAACTAATTTGCATTATAACATTGTAACTATCAACATCAATTTCTACCACTGCACAATATTGTTCAATTTTTTTCTTTTTATTTCTCCAAATTGTTATTACTTCCATATCACTATCTTTCAAACACTCATTTTGAATTTTTTTGCTGCTAATTAATGCATTTTATCTATTTTTTCATGAATATTAATTATATTTATTCTTGGCGTTCTTCCCTTAACAATATCAACACTATAACTGGTGCCAAGTTTTACCTCTGCCTCAGCTTTCAATTTTTCAACCGAACTGTTTCATCACTAGCAACCACCCCCGTACCATCTTTGGTTTTTCTTAACCCCGATACCTGGATTCCTGCAACTCCGGGACTAACTTTTGATTTTAATTCAGATTTAGTTTTATCAGCATTTTGACTAAACTTAGGTTTTATTACTACCGATGACACTTTTCTTAGTTCAGTAATCACTTCATTTTTGTCACGTACATTTGGATTATAAATCACTTTGTAAGCACATATTTTTTTTGTCGCCACAACGTTAACATTATAGCCAACG